>CAUYON010083678.1:0-22870 GCA_963573935.1 Arctocebus calabarensis | reverse complement strand
AATGAAATACCTAGGTATATACCTAACAAAGGAGGTGAAGGATCTCTATAAAGAAAATTATGAAATCCCAAGAAAGGAAACAGCAGAGGATCTTAATAAATGGAAGAACATACCATGCTCATGGCTGGGAAGAATCAACATGGTTTGGGTTTAGGCTTAGATTGTTTTTCTTTTTCCAATTCCATCAGATGGTTTGTGAATTTTCTGATATGCTCTCTTTCTGTTTTTCAAAAGTAGGCTTCTAAAGCCATAAATTTTCCTTTCAAGACTCTTTTGCTGTATCCCATAGGTTTTGGTAATTTGTGTCTTCATTGTCGTTGTACTCAAGGAAGTTAATGGTTTCCTTTTTTATTTCTTCCTGCACCCAAGTGTCATTCAGCCTAAGGTTGTTTAACTTCCATGCCTTTTTGTGATGAGGAACATTTTTGTTGGAGTTGAGTTCCACTGTTAGTGCCTTGTGGTCTGAAAAGATGCAAGATAGTATTTCAATTATTTTGATCCTGCTGAGGTTTGTTTTGTGTCCGAGGATATGGTCAATTTTGGAGAAAGTTCCATGGGATGATGAGAAGAATGTATTTTCTATCTTTGGGATGGAGTGTTCTATATACATCTACCAAGCACAGTTGTTCTAAAGTATCATTTAAGTCTCTAATATCTTTATTTAATTTCTGTTTAGAAGATCTGTTCAGCTCTGAGAGAGGGGTATTAAAGTCCCATGTTATTATGGTGTTATGGAATATTGTATTGCTCAAACTAAGCAGAGTCTGTTTCACAAATCTGGGAGCATTTAAATTGGGTGCATAAATATTTAAAATTGAAATGTCTTCTTGTTGTATTTTTCTCTTAACCAAGATAAAGTGACCATCATTATCTTTTTTGACTTTAGTTGCTTTAAATCCACATGTATCTGAGAATAAGATTGCAACTCCTCTTTTTTTCTGAGTTCCATTTGCCTGAAAAATTGACTTCCAACCCTTAACTATGAGTTTTAATTTGTCTTTTGACGTGAGGTTTGTTTCCTGCAGACCACAGACAGATGGCTTGTGTTTTTTAATCCAATCAGCCAATCTATGCCTCTTCAGAGGGACATTCAAGCCATTGACAATTATTGAGATAATTGATAAATGTGATAGCATTCTATTCATCTTATTTTGTTAACGTCCATTGATTAGTTTTGCTTTTGGTCATTGGGGAAACTAGGTTCTGTCCTATAATTTTCTGGGTGTTTACTTTGCTGAAGGTCCATTGTGATAGTCAGTATGTAGGACAGGTTGAAATATTGCCTGTAAAACTGGTCTTACTGTGACAAATTTCCTCAATGTTTGCATATCAATAAAAGATTTAATTTGTCCATCAATTTTAAAGCTGAGCTTGGCGGGGTATAAAATTCTGGGCTGGAAATTGTTCTGTTTAAGTATGTTAAAGATAGATGACCATTGTCTTCTCGCTTGAAAAGTTTAATTAGAGAAATCTGTGGTCACCCTAATAGGTTTGCCCCTGTAGGTCAGTTGGTGCTTACTCCTGGCACCTTTTAGGAGTGTCTTAACTTTGAATAAAGTCATCACAATATGCGTTGGAGAGGTTCTGTTTGTATTCAGGCAACCAGGGGACCAATATCCCTCTGAGAGGAGTATGTCAGAATCTTTGATGATATCTGGGAAATTTGCATTTACAATATTCTCTAGAACGGCTTCCATTCCTCTGGGACATTCTTCTCCTTCAGGGATACCTATAATTCGTATGTTTGAATGCTTCATAAAGTCCCATAATTCTGTCCGTGAACTTTCTGCTTTCTCCCTCTTCTTTTCGGCCTCTTTAACTATCTGAGTTATCTCAAGAGCCTTATCCTCTGCCTCTGAGATTCTTTCTTCTGCATGGTCTAATCAGTTGTTAATACTTTCTATTGCATCCTTAAGATCCCTAATTGACCGCTTCAGCTCCTTCATCTCTGTTATATCCTTTTTATATTCTTCGTATCATTCATGTCTTATTGGATTCTGTTTTTGAATTTCCTTTTGGTTATTATCTACTTTCTCAGCAATTTCATTCATTGCTTTTTGTTTGTTTTCCACTTTCTCAGCAATTTCATTTATTGTTTTCATTATCTAAACTTTAAATTCCCCTTCTGTCATTTCTAACATATAGGAAGGATTTTCTGCGGTAGCTGTCTTCTGATCCCTAGAAGGCATTACTCTGGCCTGGTATTTCATGTTGCCGGAATTTTTCTACTGATTCCTCATCATGAGTGCTTTCTTGTATCTGTTTCCTTGCCCTAATTTTCCCTTCACTTCTTTTTGCTCTTTAAGTTACTGTGGCACTGGCCAGACGTTTTAATGAGTCCTTATGGTGCAAGACCAGAAGGATGAAAAGATTAAAGATCAAGAAGGGAACAAGAATTTAAAGAAGAGAGAAAGGGAAAAAGAAAAAAAAAAGAAAGAGAGAAAGAAAGAAGAAGGGATGAGTAAAAAGAAATATTAACAAAGAGAAGAGAGGCAGTGAAAGAGAGAAACAGGAGAAATATAGGTGTGTGGTAGGGTACTAGGGCCCAATCTTAGAGACCCCCTACCTCTGTGGGTGCTGGGTTGAATGATTCCCTTGAGGTCAACAGCTCTTAGCCAGCCAGCTCAGTCACAGTACCCCACTGCCACCAGGTATAGAGGAAGGACAAAAATACTGTAAATCAAACCAAAAGATACAAACAGAAACCCTTATGAGATAGAATTGTGGGGGTGTGTGTGTGTGGAAATAATAGGGACAAAAACAGTAGCAAAAATAAAGTTCTATTTGTTGAAGAAGGCGAAAAAGGAAGATCATATTTAAATTAGAATGATGAAAAAATGTCAAAAAAAGTTAAAATTTAAAAAAAAACAAAAAAACAAAACCCCACAACCAAGCAGTATATATATCTTTCTAGGTATTGACCAGGCAACAGGTGATCTTCTGAGGTATGAGATGTTAATCACAATGTGATACAACTGTACAAGGTGGGAGCTGGAGGTTGCTGCTGATTACTCAGACCCTGCAGGTTCGGGAGCCCAAATAATTCCTCAACTCACTCAACAGACACTCCAAGCCATACACCTTGGCCAAGCAGAAGCTTTCCAGGGACAGCACTTATCCCTGGGATCTCTCCTGGTGTGGCTGCCTGATTATCCAGTGTGCCAAGTCCAGTCTCCACCTATGTCCCTGAGGGCCACGGCTGTCAATCTGCCAAACACTTAGATCTCCGCAATTCCCCAGTAGCACAGTCCCTGCTCTGGGCAGCTCAGTCAATAGATCACTCACCCCAGGTCTTCCAGCGAATCCTGGTGCTGCAACACCCCAGGGCAGCCCACAGCTGAATGATATTAGCTCCTTTCCAGCTCAGTGGCTCAGTCTGGGGCCCTAGACAACACCCAAAGTCATCCACACACTGGCTCAAGATCTCCGAAGGCAGTTCAATCGAGTGTCCAGTCCAAAAAGAAAAACCCCAAGGAAGCCCCAGGTAAGGCTTTTCCTGCTTACAAACTAACCGTTGCTATAATTACAGCTGCAGGCAGCCTCCGTCCAAACAAACGCATCCACCACTTGCCAGTTTTCCACCTCTTTGGTCCTCCTAGTGAGGTCCAAAAGTCTCTCACTGATCTCCTGTATCACCAAAGGGAAGACTCTGGGCCGAAACTACCGGCCAGAGATGCCTGGGGTCCTCTTTCCCCACTCTCACTGTGCCCGGCTGCACAAAAGCTGCTACTCGGCCGCCATCTTTTTCGTCCTCCATTATTTCTTTTCTTTTGCTCGGTTTGGAGTGGGATGTTCTTCCTTCTCCAGTTGCTTAAGATGTCCTATTGAGTTGTTAACTTCCTCTCTTTCCATTTTCTTAAGGAAGGCTTGCAATGCTATAAATTTTCCTCTTAGGACTGACTTTGCAGTATCCCAGAGGTTCTGATAATTCATGTCTTCATTGTCATTTTGTTTCAAAAATTTGGTAATTTCCTTCTTAATCTCCTCTATGACCCATCTATCCTTCAGCATAAGATTATTTAGCTTCCATGTTTTTGTATGAGTATGCATATTCCTGTTGTTATTGAGATCAACTTTTATTCCATGATGGTCCGAGAAGATGCAAGGAATAATTTCTATTCTTTTAAATATGCTGAGGTTAGACTTATGACCTAAGATGTGATCAATTTTGGAGTATGTTCCATGGGGTTCTGAGAAGAATGTGTATTCAATTTTAGTAGGACGAAATGTTCTGTAGATGGCTGCTAAATCCAGATGTTGAATGGTTAAGTTTAAATCTAAAATTTCTTTACTTAGCTTCTTTTTGGAGGATCTATCCAACACTTCTAAAGGAGTATTCAAACCTCCAACTACTATGGAGCTGGAGGAAATCAAGTTACTCATGTCTATTAGAGTTTTTCTTATAAATTGTGGTGCATTCTCATTGGGTGCATAAATATTAATAATTGAAATCTCATCATATCAAGTAGTACCTTTAATAAATATGAAATGTCTGTCTTAATCCTTCCTTACTTCGGTTGGTTTAAAGTCTATTATATCTGCACATAAGATTGCAACACCTGCTTTTTTCTGTTCTCCAGTTGCCTGGAATATAGATGACCATCCCTTCACCTTGAGTCTAAATTTATCTTTTAAGGTAAGGTGAGATTCTTGTACTCAGCAGGTATCTGGCTTGAGTTTTTGTATCAGCCAAGCTATGCCTCTTTAGAGGACAATTCAAACCATTCACATTAATTGAAAATAATGATAAATCTTTGGAAAATCCAGTGGACATTTTTAATCCTTTCAACACTGTGGAAGTTGAAATTTGATAAAAATCTTCTGTGTTAGTTTACTTTTGTGGTGGAGGATTACACTGGTCATTATGGAGGATAGGTCTGAGAATATCCAGGAGAGCTGGTTTAGTTATAGCAAATTTCTTCAACATGTGGATGTCATTAAAATATTCAATTTCTCCATCATAAATGAAATTCATTTTATCTTGGTGCAGGATCCTGGGTTGAAAGTTATTTTGTTTTAGGAGATTAAAAATCGGTGACCATTCTCTTCTAGCTTGAAAGGTTTGATCAGAGATATCTGTAGTTATTCTCATATGCTTCCCCTTGTAGGTAATAGATTTCTTACATCTGGCTGTTTTCAGAATTTACTCCTTCATATTAACTTTAGTGAAGTTAATTATGATTTGCCTGGGGGATATCTTACTTGGGTTGAGTCATGCTGGGGTTCTGAAACTGTCTGCTATCTGAATTTCAGAATCTCTTGGCATGTCTGGAAAGTTCTCTTTTATAATCTCATAAAAAAGAGACTCTGTGCCTTTTGACGCCACTTCATTGTTTTCAGGCAATTGTATCCCTATTAAGGGAATATTGGTTTTCTTCAAGTTATCCCAGAGCTGTCTGAGGGAATGATCAATTTTTGCCTTCCATTTCTCTTCCTCTTTGGAAGCTTGGGAGAATCCAAAAGCTTTGTCTTCCATGTCAGAATTTCTTTCTTTTGCTTGCTCCATTTTGTTACTGAGGGATTCTTCTGTATTTCTCAGATCTTTGAGGGCTGCAACTTCTTATCTCAATGTGTCAAAATCTTTGGTCATTTTGTCTTTGAATTTGTTGAAATCTTAAGACATTCTTTGGGTCATCTTTTAGATTACTGCTCGAAATTCTAATTCCATCTTTTCCTCCATTCTGCTAATCTTAGTTGCTATCCAGACTCTGAATTTGATTTCTCACATCTCAGCCATTTGCTTATGCAAAAGATCTTGTGCTGTATCTACCCTGTCATTCCTTGGGGGAGTTGATCGACTCTGTTATTCATATTGCCAGAGTTTTTCTGTTAATTCTGCCTCATGATAATTTTTCACTGTTGTCTATGACCATCCTCAGAGTTGGGGAGGTATCTCTCCCAATGACCCTGGTGGGATCATTCTGTTTTTGCTGGATCTTTGTAGGGAGTGAACCTGTGTAGCTCCTCTGGGACTGCCCCAGACAGGGAGTTCTGGATGTGGGAGCATCTCTGGAGTGTGGCACGTCCTAATCAAGCAGCAGGGTGAATGACGGTACACGCGGTTCTGGGAGTGCCTAGCACCCGGTGGCCTTTGCAAAGGGATCCTGCGCCTGCAGCTGTCTGTGGCTGGTAGTAGGGCACCAGAGGGAGTGCACAGGTCCCGCTGCCTCCTTAGTCCCTGGCCACAAGTGTGGGGCCAGTGTGGAGAGAGAGAAGGTAGGAAAGGATGCGGGTTGTGTAGCTCCTGGAGTTCCTAGCCTGGACAGGCAGGTGGAGACCTGGCAGGTTCCTGGCGGTCCCTATTTGGACATCAGGTGGGTGCCCAGCGAGGGCAGTGCAGAGCCATGCGGTAGTCCTGCTGGCGTCCCTGGCCACGGCAGGTGTCGAGCCAAAGCCTGTTCAAGTTCCTGGCTGCTGCACACAGAGGGCCGAGTCCTGGTGGGGTGTGGGTCATAGCCACATGTGGGTACCGGTGGGGTCCCTGTCCTAGATGGGCAGCAGGCCAAGGCCCAGTGGGGCACTAATGGGGCTACACATGGGTCCCAATGGAGTCTCTGGCCATGGCAGGTGGCAAGCCAAGGCCCAGAGTCCCTGATTGCTGCAAGTGGAGGGCTAAGTCCTGACAGGCATGGGTCAGAGCCATGTGGGAGTCCTAGCGGGGTCCCTGGCCAAGGCCCAGCATGGCACAGATCGGAGCTGCGTGGGAGTCCCCACAGAGTTCCTGGCCATGGCTGGCAGCAGTTCAAGGTCCAGCAGGGTGCCAATCAGGGCTGTGCTGGGGTTCCTGTAGAATTCCTGGCCCCTGTGGGCTGTTGGTTAAGACCCTTTGGGGCTCAGATCAGAGCTGCATGGGAGTCCCATAGGAGTTCCTGGCCATTGCTGGTGGTGGGCCAAGGCCTGTCTGGGGGAGGTCCTGGCGGAGTTCCTAGCCACTGCGGGTGGTGGGCTGTGGCCCAGTGGGGCATGGATTGGAGCCACGTGGGGGTCCCAGAGGTGTCCCTGGCCACAGAAAGTGGTGGGCTTGGCAAGGGCTGAGTGGCGCCTTGCCATTCTGGGTTGAGTCCCTCGCCTGGGGGGGTTGGTGGGGCCCTGGAGTCTCTTAACTGGGAGGAAGCCTGGCCCCTCAGATAGGGAAAGTGAGCACTGCTCAAGTCCTCCCTCATTTTCAGCAGGGGTCAGGCTTCTGGTGCGTCTTAGAACTTCAAAATGGTGGAAAAGTTTAGTTCAGTTTTTCTCCCTGAAGCTTGTTTTTTTGGAGTTCCAGCTTGCATCAGCAGAGGTGACATGCAGTTATCACTTCTCTCTCTCTCTCTCTCTCTCTCTCTCTCTCTCTCTCTCTCTCTCTCTCTCGGCTTCACGCTCAGTCTTCAGCTCAATGGGGCACATTCTGGAGGCTATCTTTCCTTTTCGCCAGGAGCCTCTGTTGGAAGTTGCTTCCAGTCAGCCATCTTGCCCTTACCCCCATCGTGTGACTTTTTTTGATGAGAAGCTGTAGTCTCTTGGCTAGGATTTTACTGAGCATTTTTCTGTCTATATTCATTAGTGTAATTGGTCTGAATTTCCCCTTTGTAGTTGGGTCTTTTACTGATTTTGGTATCAGGGTGATATTTGCGTCATAACATGTGTTAGGGAAGATTCCTTCCTCCTCGGTTTTTTGTAGTAATTTCTGCAATATGGGTATAAGGTCTTCTTTGAAGGTTTCATAGAGAAGTCAACTGGGCCAGAGCATTTTTTTTGTGGGGGGGTTTATTATTGTTGCTTTCATGTCAGTGCTTGTCATTGATCTTTTCAGGAGGTCTATTTCTTCCTGGCTAAGTCTAGGGAGAGGGATGTGATTCCTAATATTGAACCATTTCCTTCACATTGTCAAATATATAGGCATAGAGTTTCTTGTAGTATTCAGAGATGATCTCTTATATCTTTATGGTATCTGTTATTTCTCTTCTATCATTTCTGATTGAGGTTGCTAGAGATTTTACTTTTTCATTTCTGGTTAGTCTGGCCAAAGGCTTATGTATTTTTTTAAATTTTTTCAAAAAATAACTCCTTGTTTTATTAATTTTCTGAATGATTCTTTTGTATTCAATTTTGTTAATCTCTGATTTAATTTTGGATAATTCTTTTCCTCTGCTGGTTTTAAGGTTTGATTGCTCTTCTTTTTCCAATTCTATAAGAACTCTGTTTTCCAATTCCAACATAACTCTCTTTGTGTTTTTTGGATATAGGCATACAAAATGTTAAATTTTTCTCTCAGGACAGGTTTTGCTGTATCTCACAGATTTTGGTAACTTGTGTCTTCATTGTCATTTTGCTCAAGGGAGTTAATGATTTCCTCTTTTATCTTTTCCTGCACCCATCTGTCATTCAGCATAAGGTTGTTTAATTTCCACACCTTTGTGTGGGGTTGAATGGTTTTGTTGAGGCTAAGTTCCATCTTTAATGCCCTGTGGTCTGAGGAGGTGCAAGGTAAAATTTCAATTGTTTTTATTCTGTTGAGTTTGTTTTATGTCCTAGAATATGATCTATTTTGGAAATTGTTCCATGGGAAGATAAGAAGAACAAATATTCTTTAGCTTTGGGATGAAGTGTTTATATACATCTATGAAGCGTTGACCTATAATTCTTATGTTTGAACACTTCATGAGGTCCTGCAATTCTGTCAGTGAATGTTCTATTGTCTCTCTCTCTTTTTATGAGTCTTTAACTATCTGAGATATCTCAAGAGCTTTATCCTCTACCTCTGAGATTCTTTTTCTGCATGGTCTAATCTGTTATTGATACTTGCTACTGCATCTTTAAGTTCCTTGATTGACTACTTCAATTCCTTTAGCTCTGCTATATCCTTTCTATATTCTTCATATTGTTCATGTCCTATTTGATTCTGTTTTTTTAAATTTCCTTTTGCTTATTTTCTGCTTTCCCAGCAATTTCCTTCATTTTTGTTATCATCTGTATTTTCAAATTCCCCTTCTGTCATTTCTAAACTTTCTTTATCGATGGAATCCTCTGCAGTAGCTACCTCAAAGTCCCTTTGAGGATTGTCCTGGCCTGGTTTATCATGTTGCCAGGATTTTTATGCTGTTTCTTCCTCATGAGAGTTTTATTTTGTCTGTTTCATTGCCCTAATTTTCCTTTTGTTTCCTCTTTCTCTTTAGATTACTGTGTCCTTAAGTTACTGAGGTGTAGATGAGTCATTTTGGTACAGGACTAAAAGGATGAGAAGATTGACGAGAAGGATAGGGGGAAAAAAGATTTAAAAAAAGAAAAAAAAGATAAAGGAAAGGAAGTGAGTAAAAGGGAAGATTGACAAGAAGAAGAGAGGCACAAAAGGAAAGACACAGGATTAATAAAGATATACTGTAGTGTATTTGGACCCACACCTTAAAAAAATCCTTAACCTCTGGAGGTGCTGGTTTTGGTGGTTCCCTTGAGGTCAGCAGCTATTTCACAGCCTCAGCAGACACAGTACCCCACCTCCACCAAATAGAGAACAAAAACAAAAATCTTATAAATCAAACAAAAAGAAACAAACAAAAAACTTTTCAGGATAAAATTGAGAGGGAACCAAATAACAGGGGCAGAAGCACTAGCAAAAATGACATCCTTGTTATTAAAGAAGGCAACAATGAAAAATTTGCACTTAGAAAAGTAAGGAAAAAGAAATAAAAAGAGAAAAAAAGACAAATCTAGGAGGAAAGTTTAAATTTAAAAAAGAAAAAATATTAATAAAAGCACAAACAAAGCAATATATATATGTTGTTGAATATTGCCTGAGCAACAGGTGTTCTTCTGGGGTATGAGAAGCTAGTCACAGTGCTGTTACAGCTAAATAAGATGGAGACCAGAGGCTTCTGCTAACTTCTTTGCTTTCAAACCCTGATCAAGGAGTCACCATTGTGGAAAAGGGCACCAGAAGCTTGGACAAGCAGGCCTCTTGCTGGGGGCCTGAGGTGTGGTGGTCTGAGTTCTGCCTGCAGGGAGTGGACCTTCACTCGAGACCGGCCCAGGGACTACCACTCTCCACAGGAATAGTTGTAGGGGAAATCTGTGAGACCTGTCTCTGAAAATTTGTTGAGAACTGTGGAATCCCAAATTTGCGGGCCCTGAATGCTGAGGTGAATAGGTGACCACAAAGAACAAGCTGGCAAACTGCTCTAAACCTGGGAACCAGAGAGCTGTTTGTCCCCCAATTTCACAGCGCCACCTCGCGTCCGGGAAATATATTGCAACATAACTGTATTCCTACAAAAGTCAAGTTCTTATCTCATGCCTGTATGTGTATATATATATTTTCTGTTGTTGCTTTTTTCTTTTTATTTTAGTTTATCTTTTTAACTTTCTCTTCTTTCCTTCCTCAATTGGTTGCTGATATTGCTTACATTAGGCTGTTTTCGCATTTTATTTTTTATCTTGTTTCAATGTGTTAAGTTGTATGGTTGGATCTTCTCCTAACTTCCATTTTTACATTCAACAAGGGCAAGGGCTTCTATATTTTTTTATCTTTTTAATTTTTCATTTGTCTTTATTGCATAATTTTAGCTTGAATCATTCTCTCACCCATCTACACTCCTCAGCATTCTTTCAGTTGGTAGAGACTCTTCTACTCATCTCATCTCTCCTACATAAAGTGCTAAGCATTAACTAAGATATTCCCCCACCCAGTTAATTGTTTTTACTTTCTTTGTTGCTTGGTCTATTGCCTTTCTACTTTCTTTATTCCCCTTTACTCTCTGTCCTTAATTTGATTCAACAGTATGTTTAATTATCTCTTATCTTGTCATATTTATATATGTATCTATATAATATATACATATGTAAAATACATATGTAAAATATATATGTATATAAAATATATACATGTAATTCATATAATATATTATGACATATATATCATATATACAATACATATATTATTACATATATACAACATATATTTTATATATATTACACACATATGTTTTATATATTTGACATATATTACACATATATTATATATTATGTAAATATATATATTACATAAAATATATGTAATATGTAATTATTTATGTAATATTTTTATAGAAATATATTATATTATATATTTAATTATACATTATACATATACATTATATATATGTAATTATTTTATGTTTTATATATATATATATTTCTTTTTTTTCTATTCTTTTTATATCCTTTCTTTTCTGAGGGTGGGTGTGACACAGTGATGCTGTGGCAGGTACACTACAGCAATAGCTTGGCTCAAAGAAGCCAGGAAAACTTTCTACCATTGGCCCCAGGAAGAAAGTAGTAGGAAAATCACTCTGCAGAACTTTTCTATTTTTCTTTGTTTTTTTCTTCCTTACTCAATTTTCCCTTCTTGGTTTTAGTGTTTCCTGTTTTTATTCTCTTCCTATTTTTGGCAGAGGAAGAGTCTGATTGTGTACAGACAAGTAAGGAGTGAGTAATGTTGAGGAACCCACCTAGCTCAACCCCTCACAACTCTTGAGCTATAGGAATGGCCTTTGCCCTGTGCTGAACAATAACATTTCTTCTATCACTCTCATCCCCCCTTCCTGTTCTCCATTTTTCCTGCTCTTTAAGTTTCTTCTGTTAGTCCAACTTCCTTCTTTTTTTTCTTTCTTTGCCCTTTTTCATACTTTTTTCCTCTTTTTTTCTTCTTCTTTTACTCCTTTTCTCTTTCTTCTCTTTGCTTGGTCTAATCTTTCTCCACCTTCTGACCTCATACCAAGAGGCCTCTTCATCACCTAAACTCTGAGAGAAGCTAACTTGAAGCAAAGGAGGAAGGGAAAAGGAAAAAGGTTCACAAGGAAGTGAACCAGAAGAAAGCACACATGAGGAGGAAGCAAAAGAAAAATTCACACACCATGAAGAACCAAAATAGAGCACCTCTTCCAAGGGATCATGAGGAAATTTTTAAAGAAGATCCCTCCTATAAACAATTAATGGATTTTACAGAAAGGGAGTTTAAGATATGGATGATTAATACAATAAAGGGATTGGAAGAGAAAATGGAAAGACAGAACCGAAAGTCAGATGAGAGATATGTAGAATATAGAAAAGATATAGACTGATTTTAAACAACTGAAGGAGCCAATCAGAATATAAAGAAGAAGTAGAAAATATCAAAAATAGATAAGATCATGTAGAAGAAAGAACATCAGAGTTAGAGGATAAAGTCTTGGTGTTAACAAAGGTGATAACAGTGAGTAAAGAAGAGAGAGAAAGCAGAGCAGATGCATAGAGAAATTTGAAATGCCATGAAGCATTCAAACATATGGATAATAGGAATCTCTGAAAGGGAAGAAGATTGTCCTAAAGGTATGGAAGCCCCACAGGGTACTATCATAATTAGAAACTTCCCAATTGTTACTAAAAGTCCTGACACACTCCCTTCAGATGGATGTCAAACCCAGTGTCGTCTCAACTCTAACAGAACCTCTCCAAGACATATTGTAAAAAAAACTGTCTAAAGTAAACATGAAGGAGAAAATACTGCAAGCAGCTAAGAATAACTGCCAATTGACCTATAAGGGCAGAACCATTAGGTTGACAGCAGACTTTTCAACTGAAACTTTCCAGGCCACAGGACCATGTTGATCCACCTTCAACATCCTTAAACAAAATAATTTTCACCTGGGAATCCTGTATCCTGCCAAACTTACCTTCAAAATTGCTGGAGAAATCAAATCATTTTCAGATATACAAGCATTGAGGAAATTAATCTCAAAACCAGCTCTACAGGAAATACATAGATCTATTCAAAATACTGCACACTACAATGGACCAACACCAAAGCAAACATCTACAAGCCAAAGGCTAGAGTTTAGCTTCCATGATGGCACAAAGGATTAAGCTACACAACAAACTACCTCACAATAAGATGAATAGAATTCTGCCACAACTATTGAAACTTTCAATAAATATGAATGGATTGAATTCCTCATAGGCTGGCTTATTGGATGAAAAAATATAAGCCATCCATAAGCTTTCTCCAAGAGACACACCTAGCCCTGAAGGACAAATCAAGACTCAGGATTAAGGGATGGAAAACAGTGTTTCAAACAAATGGAAATTAGAAGGGAGGGGTTGTAAACTTATTCTCAGATGTAGGCAGATTCAAAGAAACTTTAGTTAAGAAAGACAAATATGGACACTTCATACTGGTCAAAGGAACAATACAACAAGATGACATCTTAATGCTAAACATTTACTCACCTAACTTAAATGCTCCCAGATTTATGAAACAGACCTTGAGGGGTCTGAGCATTATGACATCCTACAACACCTTAATAGTCATGTACTTCAACAGCCCTCTGACAGAACTGAACAAATCCTCCAAACTGAAAATTAATAAAGATAAAAGTACTTAAATGTGACCCTAGGTCAAATGGGATTAATAGACATATAGAGAACACACCATCTCAAAGTATAAGAATATCCTTTTTCATCATAGCACATACTCCAAAACAGGTCACATTCTAGGATACAAAGCAAACTTCACAATAATTAAAGGAATAGTAATTGTATCATGTCTCTTCTCAGACCACTAGGCCATAATGATGCAGCTCAAGTCCACCAAAATTGTTCATCCCCACACAAAGTCCTGGAAACTAAACAACCTTATGCTGAATAATAGTTGGGTTCAGGAACAGATTAAAGAGGAACTTGTTAATTTTCTCAAACACACTAATAAAGAAGAAACAGTTACCAAAACCTCTGGAATACAGCAAAAGCAGTCCTGATGGGAAAATTTATCTCACTAGATACCTACCTTCAAATAACAAAAAGTGCAAAATCTTTTTAGCTTGATCTGATCCCAATAAGGTATTTTTGGTATTGCTTCAATTGCCCGGGGGAATCTTCATCATAAAATATTCTCCCAGGCCAAATTCTTCAAGTATGTTCCCTGCACTCTCTTCTAGTATTTTTATAGTTTCATGTCTTAAGTTTGAATCTTTTAGTCAGTGAGAATCAATTTTTGTTAATTGTGAAAGGTGAGGTTCCAGTTTCAGTCTTCTCCAGGTTGCCAGACAGTTCACACAGCACCATTTGTCAAATAGGGAGTCTTTCCCTCAATGAATATTTTTGATAGGCTTGTTTAAGATCAAATGAAGATAAGCAGCTGGGTTCATCTCTTGGTTCTCTATTCTGTTCCATAAATCAACCACTCTATTTTTGTGCAAGTACCATGCTGTTTTGATCACTATAGATTTATAGTATAGGATGAAGTCTGGTAATATCATACCTCTTGATTTGTTGTTATTTCTGAGTAATGTATTTGCTATTCTAGGTTTTTTCTGATTCCATATAAAATTAAGTACTATTTGTTCAAGTTCTTTAAAGTATGACAATAGTGCTTTAATAGACATTGCATTAAATCTGTAGATTTCATTGGGTAGTATGGACATTTTAACAATGTTGATTCTACCCAGCCATGAGCATGGTATGTTTTTCCATTTGTTAAAATCTTCAGCTTTCTTTTCTCAAAGTTTTATAGTTCTTATAGAGATCTTTCATATCCTTTGTTAGGTAAATTCCAGGATATTTCATCTTCTTTGTCACTATTGTAAAAGGAATAGAGTCATTGTTTTTTTTTTTTTCAGCTTGACTATATAAAAGCAACTGACTCATAAGTATTTATTTTGTATCCTGAGACATTGCTGTATTCCTTGATCACTTCTAAGAGTTTTGAAGTTGAGTCCCTGGGATTTTCCAGGTATAGGATCATATCATCAATGAAGAGTGAGAGTTTGATCTCCTCTGACCCTATTTGGCAAGAGCACAGTAAGTAAAGCATACAGAGAACCTTCAGAAGGGGAGAAGATTTTTGCAGGTTATGCTTCTGACAAAGGTCTGAAAAATAGAATCTACACAGAACACACACTAATCAGTAAGAAAAGAACAAATAACTTCATTTCTATGTGGGTGAGAGACTTGAACAGAAACTTCTCTGATGAAGACAGGTATAAGACCTACCAGCACATGAAAAAATGCTCATCATACTTAATAGTCAGAGAAATGCAAATCAAAACCACTTTGAGATATCATATAACTTCAGCAATATTAGCCCACATCACAAAATCCCAAAACTATAGATGTTGATGTGGATACAGAGAGAAGGGAACACTTCTACACTGCTGGTGGGAATAGAAAGTAATATGACCTTTTTGGAAAAAAGTTTGGAGAATACTCAAGCAACTAAAAGTAGACCTACCATTCAATCCTGCAATCCCTCTACTATGTGTATAACCAAGTGATCAAAAATTATTTTTCAACAAAGGCATCTGCACCAGAATGTTTATTACAGCCTAATTCATAATACCCAAGACATGAAAACAGCCCAACTCCCCATCGATCCATGAATGTATTAACAAATTGTGGTATATGTATACCATGGAATACTATGCAGCCATAGAAAGGATGGACACTTCACATCTTTTACATTTATCTGAATGGAGCTGAAACATATCCTTCTTAGTAAAGTATCTCAAGAATGGGAAAAAAAAGTATCCAATGTACTCAGTACTACTATGAAATCAATATATAATCACCTACATATTCATATGATTGGTAAAACATAACTATTGTCCAGAAAGTAGAAAGTAAGAGGACAGAGGGGGAGGGGAGGAAGGATATCGGAGGAGAGAGGGAATTGGAAGAACCTCCCCTAATATGCATGATGCAATGGTACATTTCAAAACTATTGAAAAATGACTATAATTGTGATGGATGTGTTAGTTCAATGTGAGCATTTCACACTGTATATCAAATCAGTACACTGACTCCCATAAATGCATCAAAGTACCAAGTTATGATTTAATAAAAATAATAATTATAATAATAATAAAGTAAAACAAAAAGTAAATGCATCAGAAGACCCACAAACCACCTTATGGAATTGTAAAAAGAAAAAAAATATATATATATATATATTGGCTTGGTGCCTATGGCTCA
This sequence comes from Arctocebus calabarensis, assembly GCA_963573935.1. Taxonomy (NCBI): domain Eukaryota; kingdom Metazoa; phylum Chordata; class Mammalia; order Primates; family Lorisidae; genus Arctocebus; species Arctocebus calabarensis. The sequence continues at coordinate 6,913 of CAUYON010083678.1, read as the reverse complement.
ATGGCTAAAGCCCGTACACCTGAGCTGGCCGGTTCGAATCCAGCCTGGGCCGCCAAACAACAATGGTGGCTGCAACCAAAAAAATGGCCGAGCGTTGTGGCGGGCACCTGTAGTCCCAGCTACTTGGGAGGCAGAGGCAGGAGACTCACTTGAGCCCAGGAATTGGAGGTTGCTGTGAGCTGTGATGCCATGGTATTCTACCCAGTGTCATAGCTTGAGGCTATGTCTCAAAAAGAAAAAAAAAATTAGGAAAGAAAATATATAATCCTAAACCAAACAGAAGAAAAGAAGTCGCCAAAATTAAATTAGAGATTAATGAAATTGAAAACAAACAAAAAAAAAAATTCAGAAAATTAATGAAATGAAAATTTATTTTCTTAAAACAGTAAATTAAACAGATAAACCCTTGGCCAGATTTACTAGAAACAGAAAAATAAAATCAAAAGTAGCATCAATAAGGAATGATAAAGGGGAAATAACAACAGATGCCACAGAGATACAAGAGATTATCTCTGAATACTACAAGAAACTCTATGCCCAGAAATTTGACAATTTGAAGGAAATGTATCAATACTTGGAATCACTCCCCCTCCCTAGACTTAATCAAGATTAAACAGACCTTCTGAACAAACCAATTCTAGCACTGAGATATAAATAAATAAATAAATAAATAAATATCCCAACAACAACAACAAAAAATGACCTTGTCCCAGTGTTTTCACTGCAGAACTATATCAAACCTTCAAAGAAGAGCTTATACCCATACTGCAAAAATTATACCAAAAAAGTTAGGAGTAAGGAATCTTCCACAACACGTTCTATAAAGCAAACATCATCCTGATACCAAAACCAGAAAAAGACTCAACTAAAAGGAGAATTGCAGACCTATTTCACTAATGAATAAAGATATAAAAATTCTCAATAATATCCTAGCAATATATTCCAGCTTCTCATTAAAAAAAAATCATACATAGTGATCAAGTAGGATTCATCCCAGGGATTCAAGGCTGGTTTAATATACATAAATCCATGAGCAAAATTCACTATACCAACAGAAGCAAAAACAAAGACCATATGCTCCTCTCAATAGATGGAGAAAATGTATTTGACAAAATTCAATAGCCTTTCCTAACTAGAACATGAAGAATATAGGTGTTGGTGGCACATTTCTTAAACTGATCAAAGCCACCTATGACAAACTCACAACTAATATTATACTGAATGGAGTAATACTGAAAGCTTTTCCAGTCAGAACTGGAACAAGACAAGGGTTCCCTCTATTGCCAATACTATTCAACATAGTGCTGGAAGTTATAGCCAATACAATCAGGCAAAAGAAGGAAATTAATGGCATCCAAATAGGGGCAGAGGGAGCAAAACTTCCCTCTTTGCCAATGATATGATCTTATATTTAAGAATCCCAAAGACTCAACCACAAGTCTCCTAGAAATGATCACAATATACAGTAAATTCTCAGGATATAAAATCAATGTCCACAAATCAGTAGATGTCAATAAGAGCCAAAATGAGAAGGAAATCAAGGACACAATACCCTTCTCTGTAGCTTCAAAGAAAATGAAATACCTAGGAATACACCACACAAAGGAGGTGAAGGATTTTATAAATAAAAAACTATGAACCCCTTAGAAAAGTAGTAGCAAAGGATATTAACAAATGAAAGAACATACCATGCTCATGGCTGGGAAGAATCAACATTGTTAAAATATCTGTATTTCCCAAAAGCAATCTACAGATTCAATTCTATCCCTATTAAAATACCAACATCATACATTCAAGACTCAAAAAAAAAGTCTTCATTTTGTATGGAACCAGAAAAAAACCTGTATTGACAAGGCAACTCTTAATAATAAAAACAAATCCAGGGTTATCAGCATACCAGAGTTTAGGCTGTACTCCAAGGCCATAGTGATCAAAACAGTATGGTGCTGGCACAGAAAGAGACATAGACATACAACTGAAGAGAAAACCAAGACATGAAACAAACAAACATCTTACATCCACCTGAAATTTTATAGACCAAACAAAAATATACACTGGGGGAAATAATACCTATTCAATAAATGGTGCTGGGAGAACTAGATATCCACATGTAAAAGACTGAATCTGGACCCGCACCTTTCTCCACTCACAAAAATTGATTCAAGATGGATAAAAGACCAAAATATAAGACATGAAATAATTAAAATCCTCAAAAGAAGTGTGGGTAAAACACTGGAAGATATAGGCCTGGGGACAGACTTTATTAGGATGACTTCTGTGGCAATTGCAACAACAAAAAAATGAACAAATTAGTTTTAATTAAACTGAAAAGCTTCTGTATAGCTAAGGCGACAACCAAAGCAATTAGACAACCTACATATTGGGATGTTTGTATATTTTGAATCAGACCAAAGCTTGATATATAGGATCTACAGATAATTCAAATTAATCAACATGATAAAAGTCAATAAACTATCAGATCACTGGGCAACAGAGATGAATAGAAACCTCTCTAAAGAAGACAGACAAATGGCTAACAAACATAAGAAGAAATGCTCATTGTCTGTAATTATTAGAGAAATGCAGATCAAACCCACTCTGAGATATCATCTAACCCCAGTGAAAATGTCCCACAACACAAAGTCTCAAAACTGCAGCTGTTGAAGTGTGGAGAACCTTCATAGGACTCATACTAGACCTCCAATTTGATCCTGCAATCCCATTGGTGGGCATCTACCTAGAAGAAAATAAAAAATCCTTTTACCACAGGGACACTTGCACTAGAGTGTTTACTGCAGCTCAATTTAACATCGCCAAAGTGTGGAAACAGCCTAAATGCCCACCAAACCAGGAATGGATTAACAAGCTGTGGTATATAAATACCAAGGAAGACTATTCAGCTACTAAAAAAGATGGAGACTTTACATCTTTTATATTAATCTGGATGGATGTGGAACACATTATTCTTAGTAAAGCATTACACAAATGGATAAATAAGAATCCTATGCACTTAAGTCTGATATGAAAACAATTAAGGTCCTAGTATACAGTGGGGAGTGGGGGAACGGGGAGAACTGAGAAAAGGAAAGGGGGATGGGGTGGAGGGACAAGGCATGTGGTATACCTTTTGTGGGTGGGACACAAGTATAAGATGGTCCTTATCTAACAAAAGCAATCAGTGTAACCTGCTTCTGTGTACCCTCAATGAATCCTCAACAAATAATAAAAATAAGGTAAAAATTATCTGGGCGTTGCTGCAGACTCCTGTAGTCCCAGCTACTTGGGAGACTTAAGTAAGAGAATTTCTTGAGCGAAAGAGTTTGAGGTTGCTGTGAGCTCTGATGCCTTGGCACTGTGGGAGTGACAAAGTGAGACTATGTCATACATGAAAGAAAGAAAGAGAGGAAGAGGGAGGGAAGGATGAAGGAAGGGAGGAAGGAAGAAAAAAAGGAAGGAGAGAGGGAAAAGAGAGAGAGAGAGAGAAAGGAAAGAAGAAAAGAAGGAAGAAATAAGGAAAGAAGAAAAGAAGGAAGAAATGAAGGAAGGAAGGAAGGAAGGAAGGAAGGAAGGAAGGAAGGAAGGAAGGAAGGAAGGAAGGAAGGAAGGAAGGAAGGAAGGAAGGAGAAAGAGAGAGAGAGAGAAAGAAAGAAAGAAAGAAAAAGAAAACTGTACCACCTATGCCTATTGTCTTAAGTGTTCTTGTTAGAAAAGGATGCTTATATTTTTTCTTTTATTAAATCATATACATATAGATCATGAATACATTTATGCATTTGTGGGGTACAATGTGTTCATTTTTTATACAATTTGGAGTACTTACATCAAACCAATTAATATACTTTTCGCCTCATTTACTTGATTATTGTGTTAAGACATTTATGTTCTATACTTGATAGATTTGACTTGTATCCTTTGGAGTTGGAACATATTCACCTTAGTGAAGTACCTCAAGATGGAAGAAAAAGTATCCAATGTACTCAGTACTTTTATGAAGCCAATTTATATTTACTCACACTTTCTTATGAAAGATAGATCACAGCTACAGCTATAGCCCAGGATGATGGAGGATGCTGAATTTTGTCAAATGATTTTTCTGTATCTATTGAGAAAGGATTATATGGTTTTTGTTTTTGCTTCTATTGATATGGTGTATTGTATTTATGGTTTTGTGCATGTTAAACCAGTCTTGTATACCTTGAATGATCGTGATGTGTAAATTTTTTAATGAGTAGCTGCAATCTATTAGCTAAGATTCTGTTGAGTATTTTTGCATCAATATTCATTAGTGAAATTTGTCTGTGGTTCTCCTTTTTACTTGGGTCCTTTCCTGGTTTTGGAATTAAGGTGATGTTGGAATGATAGAATCTATTAGAAAATGTTCCTTTCTTCTCAATGTTTTGGAATTGGTTCTGCAGTATAGGTAAAAGCTCATTTTTAAATGTGTGATAGAATTCTGATGTGAAGCATCTGGTCCTAGGTTTGTTTTTGTTGGAAGTTTTTTTTATTGTTTCTGAAATCTCAGTGATTGATATTGGTCAGTTCAAGGTATCTATTTCTTCCTGGTTAAGTCTAGGAAGATGTTGTTATTCCAGGTATTGGTTCATTTCCTCTACATTGCCAAATTTCTGGGAATAGAATTTTCTCTAGTAGTCAGAAATAATCTCTTGTATCTCTGTGTTATCTGTCTCATGTCCCCATTTTCATTTCTAATTTAAGTTACTATATGTTTTACTTTTCTATTTATGCTTTATTTGTTCAATTGTTTATCATTTTCATTTATCTTTCAGAATAATTAACTTTTTTGTTTCATTAATTTTCTGAGTGATTATTTTCTTTACAATTTCATTTATTGCTAGTTATATTTTGGATATTTCTTTTCTTCTTCTATGTTTGGAATTAGATTGTTCTTCCTTTTCCATTTCATTGAGATGATTCATTAGTTTGTTGATGTGTGTTCTTTCTGTTTTACAGGTGTGGGCATCTAATGCCTTAAATTTTCCTCTTAGGACCTCCTTTGCAGTGTCCTACAGGTCTTTATAGCTCCTGTCTTAATTGCTGTTATGTTTAAGGGAGTTAATGTTTTCCTTTATATCTCTTCCTTGATCCAACTATCATTCTGCATAAGGTTTTTCAGTTTCCATGCCTTTGTATGGGTACAAAAAATCTGTTGGACATGAATTCCATCTTTTTTTCCTTGTGGTATGAGAGGATTCAAGGTATAATTTCAACTATTTTGATTTTGTTGAGTTTTGATTTCTGTCCTAGGATATTGTGTATTTCGGAGAATGTTCCATGGTAACATAAGAAGAAGGTATATTCTGTAGCTTTGGGATGGTGTGTTCGGTATGTGTATTAAGCACAGTTTTACTAGGGTTATGTTTAAGTCCCTTGTATCTTTGGGTAGTTTCTGTTTGAAGATCAGTCTGTATCTGAAAGAGGAGTGTTAAACTCCTCTGCTATTATGGTGTTATAGGATGTCACATTGCCCAGACTAATTAAGGTCTCTTTAGAAAATCTGGGAATATTTGGGTGCATAAACATCTAGAATTGAAATGTCTTCTGTTGAATTGGTCTCTTGATCAAAATGAAGTGATGATCTTTGTCTTTTTTTGACTAAATTGCTTTAAATCCATGCATAGCTGAATATAAGATCACCACCTCTCCTTTTTTCTGGTTTCCATTTGTCTGAAGTATAGTTTTCCATCCATTCACAATGAAGTCTTACTTTGTCTATTGATGATATGTTTGTTCTCTGCAGATCTCATGTGGATGCCTTTTGTTCCTTTATTCAGTCAGACAGGCTATGCCTCTTGAATGGGAAATTCAAGCCATTAACATTTTTTTTATTTACTTTTCTTTTGTAAAGGCAGAGTCTCACTTTATTGCCCTCAGTAGAGTGCCATAGCATCACACAGCTCACAGCAACCTCCAACTCCTGGTGTAGGCAATTCTCTTGCCTCAGCCTCCCGAGTAGCTGGGACTACAGGTGCCCACCACAGTGCCCAGCTATTTTTTTGTTGCAGTTTGGCTGAGGCTGGGTTTGCACCCACCACCCTTGGCATGTGGGATCAGCACCCTACCCAATGAGCCACAGGTTCTGCCCCATTAACATTTATTGAAAGAATTAGTAAGTGTGGTGCAGTTCTATTCATCTTATTTTGTGAAAGTCCATTGCTTACTTTTATCTTTTACATCACTGTGGAAGCTAGGTTTTTTCCTTTAGTTTCTGGTTGTTTAGTTTTCTGGTCATCCATTGTGATGGTCAGTGTGGAAAATAGGTTCTATATATTTCCTGTAGAGCTGTTCTTGTTGTGGCTTACTTTCTCAATGTTTGCATATCAGTAAATGATTTAATTTTTCCTTCAATTTTAAAGCTTAGTTTAGCAGGATATAGAATTGTGGGCTGAAAATTATTTTGTTTTAGTAGGTTAAAGGTAGATTGCTATTCTCTTCGGGCTTGTAATGTTTCATTGGAGAAGATCACTGTCACCCTGATCAACTTGCCCCTTTAGGTCAATTGGCACTTACTGTTGGATGCTTGCAGAATTTAAATGACAACTACAACCAAAAAACGGCTGGGTTTTGTGGTGAGTTCCTGAAGTCCCAGCTACTTAGGAGGCTGAGGCAAGAGAATCACTTAAGCCCAAGAGGTTGAGGTTGCTGTGAGCTGTGACGCCTTGGCACTTTATCAAAGGTGACATAAGGAGACTCTACCTCAATGAAAGAAAGAAAGAAAGAAAGAAAGAAAGAAAGAAAGAAAGAAAGAAAGAAAGAAGGAAGGAAGGAAGGAAGGAAGGAAGGAAGGAAGGAAGGAAGGAAGGAAGGAAGGAAGGAAAAAGAAAGAAAGAAAGAAAGAAAGAAAGAAAGAAAGAAAGAAAGAAAGAAAGAAAGAAAGAAAGAAAGAAAGAAAGAA
>CAUYON010083677.1:0-38639 GCA_963573935.1 Arctocebus calabarensis | reverse complement strand
TTTTGATATTGCTTCAATTGCCTGGGGAGTCCTCCTGATAAAAAACTCACCCAGGCCGATTCCTTCAAGAGTTTTCCCTGCACTTTCTTCTAATATTTTTATAGTTTCATGTCTTAAGTTTAAATTTTGATCCAGTGAAAGTCTATCTTGGTTAATGGTGAAAGGTATGGGTCCAGTTTCAGTCTTCTACAGGTCGCCAACCAGTTCAACCAGCACCATTTGTTAAATAGGGAATCTTTTCCCCACTGAATGTTTTTAATTGGCTTGTCAAAGATCAAACAGCGGTAAGTAGCTGGGTTCATCTCTTGGTTCTCTATTCTGTTCCATGCATCTATCTCTCTGTTTTTGTGCCAGTACCATGCTGTTTTGATCACTATCGATTTATAGTAGAGTCTCAGGTCTAGTAGTGTGATTCCTCCTGCTCTGTTTTTATTTCTAAGTAATGTCTTGACTGTTCGAGGTTTTTTCTGATTCCATATAAAATGAAGTGTTATTTTTTCGAGGTCTTTGAAATATGACAATGGAACTTTAATAGGAATTGCAATAAATTGTACATTGCTTTGGGTAGTATGGACATTTTAACAATGTTGATTCTTCCCAGCCAAGAGCATGGTATGTTTTTCCATTTGTTGACATGTTCAGCTGTTTTTTTTCTTAGCATTTCATAGTTCTCTTTATAAAGATCTTTCACATCTTTTGTAAGATAAACTCCCAAATATTTCATCTTCTTTGGTACTACTGTGAAAGGGATAGAGTCCTTGACTGTTTTTTCAGTTTGACTATTATTGGTATATATAAAGGCTACAGATTTATGAGTGTTGATTTTGTAGCCGGAGACACTGCTATGTTCCTTGATCACTTCTAAAAGTTTCATAGTAGCAGCCCTGGTGTTTTCCAGATGTACAATCATGTCATCTGCGAAGAGTGAAAGTTTAATCTCTTCTGATCCGATGTGGATACCCTTGATCACCTTTTCTTCCCTACTTGCAATGGCTAGAACTTCCATTACAATGTTGAAGAGCAATGGAGACAATGGGCAACCTTGCCTGGTTCCTTATCTAAGTGGAAAGGCTTTCAAGTTATCTCCATTCAATACAATATTGGCTGTGGGTTTGTTGTAGAGGGTCTCTATTAGTTTAAGAAATGTTCCTTCTATGCCAATTTTCTTACGTATTCTGATCATGAAGCAATGCTGGATATTATCAAAAACTTTTTCTTCATCAATCATACAGAGAATCATATGGTCTTTGCTTTTTAATTTGTTTATGTGCTGAATTACATTTATGGATTTACGTATATTGAACCAGCCTTGGGATCCTGGGATAAAGCCCACTTGGTCATGATGTATAATTTGTTTGATGTGTTGCTGGATCCTGTTTGTTAGGATCTTGTTGAATATTTTTACATCAATATTCATTAGTGATATTGGTCTGTAGTTTTCTTTTCTTTTTGGATCTTTTCCTGGTTTAGAGATCAAGGTGATATTCGCTTCATAGAATGTGTTGAGTAGTATTCCATCTTTTTCTATATTTTGGAAAAGGTTGAATAATATAGGGACTAGTTCCTCTTTAAAGGTTTGGTAGAATTCTGACGTGAAGCCATCTGGTCCCGGGCTTTTCTTTTTAGGGAGATTTTGTATGTTGATGCTATTTCAGAACTTGATATCGGCCTGTTCAACATTTGCACTTCATTGTGGCTGAGTCTAGGAAGGTGGCATGCTTCCAAATGTAGGTCAATTTCCTTCAGATTTTCATATTTCTGAGAGTAAAATTTCTTGTAATACTCGTTTAGGATTTTTTGAATTTCTGAGGGGTCTGTTGTTATTTCATCTTTACCATTTCTGATTGATGAAATTAGAGATTTTACTCTTTTTTTTCCTAATTAGGTTAGCCAAATGTTTATCTATTTTATTGACCTTTTCAAAGAACCAACTTTTTGATTTATTGATCTGTTGTATAATTCTTTTATTTTCAAATTCATTTAATTCTGCCCTGATTCTGGTTATTTCTTTTCTCCTGCTGGGTTCGGAGTTAGAATGTTCTTCCTTTTCCAGTTGTTTGAGATGTCCCATTAAGCAGTTTACTTCCTCTCCTTCCATTCTCTTGAGGAAGGTTTGCAGTGCTATAAATTTCCCTCTTAGGACTGCCTTTGCAGTATCCCAGAGGTTTTGATAATTTGTGTCTTCATTGTCATTTTTTCCCCAAATTTAGTAATTTCCTTCTTAATCTTGTCAATGACCCATCTATCCTTCAGCATAAGGTAATTTAGCTTCCATGTTTTTGTTTGAGTATGCAAATTCCTATTATTGTTGAGTGTAACTTTTATTCCATGGTGGTCCAAGAAGATGCAAGGAATAATTTCTATTCTTTTAAATTTGAGAGGTTAGATTTGTGACCTAAGATGTCATCAGTTTTGGAGTATGTTCCATGGGCTGATGAGAAGAAGGTTTATTTATTTTTATTGGGATGAAACATTCTGTAGATGTCTGTTAAATCCAGATGTTGAATGGTTAAGTTTAAATCTAAAATTTCTTATTTAGCTTTATTGCAGGATCTATCCAACACTGCTAAAGGAGTATTAAAATCTCCAACTACTATGGAGCTGGAAGAAATCAAGTTACTCATGTCTATTAGAGTTTTTCTTATAAATCGAGGTGCACTCTGGTTGGGTGCATAAATATTAATAATTAAAATCTCATTGTATTGAGTATTTCCTTTAACAAATAAGAAATGTCCATCTTTTTCCTTCCTTTGTTGGTTTAAAGCCTATTATATCTGCAAATAAGATTGCAACACCTGCTTTTTTCTGTTTTCCATTTGCCTGGAACATAGATGACCATCCCTTCACCTTGAGCCTACATTTATCTTTTAAGGTAAGGTGAAACTCTTATATGCAGCAGATATCTGGCCTGAGTTTTTGTATCCTGTCAGCCACCCTATGCCTCTTTAGAGGACAGTTTAAACCATTCACATTAATTGAAACCAATGATAAATCTTGAGACAGTCTAGTGGACATTTTAAATCCTTTTGTCGCTGTGTGAGTTGGACTTTGATAAAAAGTTTCTAGATGAGTTTACTTTTGTGTTGGAGGATTACGCTGGTCATTATGGAGAATAGGTCTGAGAATATCCTGGAGAGCTTGTTTGGCTATGGCAAATTTCTTCAACATGTGGATGTCATTAAAGTATTTAATTTCTTCATCATAAATGAAACTCAGTCTAGCTGCATACAAGATCCTGGGTTGAAAGTTATTTTGTTTTAGGAGATTAAAAACCAATGTCCATTCTCTTCTTGCTTAAAAGGTTTGATCAGAGAGATCTGCGGTTATTCTAATATTCTTCCCCTTGTAGGTTAGAGATTTCTTACGTCTGGTTGCTTTCAAAATTTTCTCCTTCATATTAGAATCACTATTTTTTAAAACCTCCCCAGGTGGCCTCCCCAGATGATCAAACATATTTGGAAGTATCTGCCTATGCTAGTGTTTCCTTTCTTACCTGTATATCAGGTTTAATCTATTGCTATACCCTACCCTAAGCATTTTGCATTCAGCAGTTCTGGGGTCTGAGAATTTGCATTTCTAATAAGTTCCCAGGTAATGCTCAAGATATAGGTAGTAGAATCACACTTTGAGAACTACTGGCTTCCACCAATGCTGCTAAATGCTGGCTGCATGTTAAAACAACTTAAGAAATTTGATGCCTAGATGGTGTTGGCACCCAATGAAGTCAACATATCTAGGTTGTAACTCAGATGTCTGTAGTTTATAAAGTATCCTAGGTAATTCAAATGTGTGTCAAGAGTGGAGGATACCTTTGCCCAAATCATCTTTATTTAACAGAATTCAATTAGCATCTATTATGGGAAACACAAGTATGGATGTCCTCTACATCATTAGCCATATTACAAATTACTACTATAAGTTTAGTTAGGGGAGGGCAGCCCCTGTGGCTCAAGGAGTAGGGTGATATCCACCAGGGGTGGCAGGTACAAGCCAAGCCCTGGCCAAAACTGCAAAATAAATAAATAAATAAATAAAAATGTTTAGTTAGGGGAATTTTAAAAATCTATTTCTTTTTTATTTTTCGGTATTCATTCTTTTGACAATAGTAATGATGATAGTGATAATAGAACTCAAAACGCTAGCCCCAGCCCTTGAATTGGCCTTTTTGACCAAAATAATAATAGTTTTGGTTTTTTTTTCCATACTGTGGTCAATGAGACATTTATGCTAGAATATCTCATGGCAGCTTCAAAATATAAATTAATAAATCTTATCATTCACCATCTGAATCTGAATCAGAATCTGTGAGCATGGCCCCCAAACCTGTATTTTAAGAGGTTTTCTGAACCACACTAATAGTTTATATAACAAGTACTGCAATTTGATAAACTCAGGTTCTGAAAATACTTGTTCTTTTTGTATATTAGAGATGCCTTTTGCTCAAGGTTACAGTTAATACCCATTGGCTATTTACACTCTAAGTTATCCCCAAGCCCCCCCCCCTTTTTTTTTAAATTAAATCATTGCATTTTAATGCAATCATGGCATACAATGTGCTGGTTTTATATACAATTTTGAAATATTTTAATTGAACTGGTTAACATAGCTTTCATGGCATTTTCTTAGTTATTATGTTCAGACATTAACCTCTTTTTCTAATGGTCATAAACCTTATGGATGCTAGCTGCCATATGTCCCAGAGTATGCATTAGGATCAGATTAGCTGCTATAACAAACAAACTTCAGGATGTATGTAGTAAAAGCTATTTCTTGCTCTCTTAACAGTTTGAGCAGGCATTTCTCATTAGCCTGATGTTTTCATCTGTTGGTGATTCAGTAACTGTGGTTTTTTACATCTTGCCTTATGACCATTCCTTAGGGCTTTTGTGTTATCTTCATCCAGACAAAAGGAGAACAAGAGAGCACTGGGAAGGGGCTACACACACTCATAAGACTTGGCCCAGAAATATGTGCATAGCACAACACTTCTGTTCATATTCTTTGAACAGGGACATAGTCACATACTACACTCAACTACAGAGGGAGCCAAGGAGATGTCATTTCGCTCTGTGTCCAGAAGATGAGCAAATAGTTTTGAGAAAGAGCTTTTATTGGTGGCCACAGTCAGCCAGTGGAATGATATCACTTGCAGTTGTAAAGACTGGTGTTATACAAAAGCGTGATTCCTTAAGAAAACACACCAAAAAGACAGGCAGAAGCAGATGAGAAAGAGAAAAACTCAGAAATAATCTTTTGACCCCTAGGAAAAGTCATTCCTGATGACCTCTACCTTTAAACTTCAGTCATATGAACCATTATTTATTTTTTTTACAACAGCTGGAATAAGAACCTTTTCTGTCACTAAAAAGATAACTAATGAAATAGGGGAAATAATATTTAATTTTCAGGAATACTCCATAGAATAAGAGTGGGTGATATAAAATAATCAACTCTTTAACATTTCCTTTTCTCTCATTCTGCTACTAAATATGGTCTGTGCTTATTACAGCAAAGCTGTTCACCTAGCAGTCAAGTCTCTCTGAAGTCTGTGTCACTGTGACATCATAATGTCCTTTGCCCTTGGTGAAGTGCTGAAAAGATAAGCCACAAACCCAAGGTGAAAATGTGGTGAGTCTCCTTGGAGCTCACATGGAGTTATGGTCAAGTTCTCAAAATAAATGTGGAGGAAAAAGAGAGGTTTCAGGGAAAAGATATTGAGAAGATAAAAAAATGTGAGAGAGTTGTTGCTTGATAATGGTTGGCACAGATATGTAAGGAATTCTTAGATAGGACAGAGATATGTGAAAAAAGGATAGTACGTTTGGAGGCCGTACGGTCATGAAAGGAACATCTAGGAGTTCACCTACAATTGAAAAATACTTAAGGGTCAATGTCAGTTGCCAGGCACCAAACGAGGGACTGGTGGATATAATTACTCCACCGTGAGCCTTGGCCTCAAAAGCCTGTCATCTCCTAAAATAGATGACGCTATGGTGCGTCAAATTCAGAGTTTGAAGAGATGTGTACCTGAATTTGACATTTAGATCTAACCTTATAGGTTGGTGACCTCGAGAAAGTTATTTAGCTTCCCTGAGAAGAATTTTGTGTGTTTGTTTGTAAAGTGAAAATAGAAGTAAATGTGTCCTGAGAGACTAGATCATTGAAATTTCATGTTGCTGGCTTTGAAGGTGGAGACATAAAGAAGTCCACAAGTAATGGGATGTGGACAGCTTCCAGGAGCTGGAGAAGACACGGAAATGGATTCTCCCTTAAGAACTTCCAGAAAAGAAAGCAGCCCAGTGAGATGCATGTGAGAATTCTTTCTCACAGAACCGTAAAATAATAAATTTATGTTCTTTTAAGCAAAAAAGTAAATGTGTCACATGTACATGCCTCCACAGAGTTATAAATATGGATCCTTAAAATAGGATTAATTTGTAAGAATAGCAGTAACCCACAAAGCTTGAGATCTAAGTTTTATATAAAGTAGCCTCATTACTAAAGGTAGTGATGGAGTGATGAAATCTGGTATTCAAAATGAGGGATGAGAGGGCAGGCAGAAGAGCAATATCATTTATAGAGTTATAGAAAAACGTGGGTTCTTAAGAAAAACAATTTTTTCTCATCTTAACATGACACTTTAATGATGCTTCTGATAAAATACACAATTGTGGAAACAGACAATAGAACTCATAAAAAGGAATTAAGATTTTGAATAACGTGTGAGCATGGGCATTTATAAAGCTTATTAAATGATATCCAGACTCTGTTTTCTCTTTAGTTTCTAATAAAGTCTTTGACTGAGACAAGAGTAGACTGTCTCCTCTGATGTCTGTTAACCTGGGCGAGTCCAGTGAAGAACAAGATGACCCTTAAATAGAAATCTATTCCTTCTAATGCATTTCAGAGATATATATGGCATAATTTGCCTCTCTTCTTTTTCTCTTTCTCTTTGAATATATTTTGTCACATCAATAAGTAATATATATTCATATAAAATATAATATATGTGGAGTATGTTATATGTATTATATTCAGCCTTTGTTTCATCTATATACATGCATGATAGTAATCAACATCAACACTGCATTTGATGCATTTCTGGGGTTAGTGTATTGGCCTAGTTCTAGAGGACCTACATGCTGAAGAATAGTGGGATAGCACCGTGGCTGTGCATCCTCTAAAGATTTTTTTTTTAATGCAAAGATTATAAGACAGCAGGTTAAAAGAATAAAGTAAATTGGCAGAAATGACACGTATTTCATCATCTTGGTCACCATTTAAGGGGATCAATATGAGTCTGAGACATTATGGTCCCATAATGTCACCATACATAGTAAAAATGGGGAATCGTAACTCAAGCACATCTTTATTTACAAAATTTTCATTACTAAATTTCACAAAATGTTCTTTAAACATTGGTCCCCTTTTTGTAAAATTTTGTAATGAATATTTTGTAAATAGAGGTTTATTTAGCTACAACTTCTCATTTTCCCTGTGTACAGTGACTTTATGGATGATCTTTGGGACACCCTATAGAATTGTTGCTTGAAAGAATTGGAAAGTATCTCTGAGGAGCTTGTACAAATAAATCAGAACTGTAAAGGAGTTACCTTTCTGAACAAATTGAGGCTTAGATCACTGCTAGTTCCCTCCATGGTAAAACAGTGACACAATTTGGAAGCCAGGGATGATCTGTGATAGCAGAGTGACTTTAAGATGACACTTCAGTTCCTATACAAGAAAGAAATTTCTAAATGCTCTGTCATTTTTGTTGATCAATCTTAATATATACCCCACAAACATAGTGATTTTTATATGAATTAAACTTAGTGCATCTAAATTGTACATTATGAAAACAAAGGGCAATGTTTTGTTTGTTCTCTAAGGGGATATTTGACACAATTTCTTTCAACTACAAAGTCACCTAATGAATGTAAAATAAAAAAATTATTTCTAAAAAATCTTTTAGGAATGTATTAATTTTGTAAAATTCATGTAGTCCTGGGAACATGAGAAGCAATATATATTCTGTGAGACAAACAAGAAGAAATTCATGATACAATTGTCATTTTCTTGATAATCTTTTAAATATGAAAGTCACCGTAAAGAAATACAAATTCTGCAATATTTCTTTTTTCCTACCAATACAAAATGAAAACGAAAAAAAAACCACTAAATAAGATTGTGGAACATGTCCATCCAGCCTTAATTTTTAACCTCTGCTCAAGAAGTATGGCACTACTCTATAATTACAGCTAAGAACAAAATCCCAGCTTCAAAAGATAACATTTAGAAATAATACTCCACTGGAAGAGAATGTCTCAGCTATAACTCCAGGTTTATCAAAGGCCACTGCACAACCATCACACAATGTGGGAGGCTATGTCGATGAACTACCGAGATATTGCCAGAGATGGGAATTATCGGGTTGCTTCTGCACAGAGCCAGCAGAGCTGCCACTTTTAAGTGCTAATACCTGCCTCCACCAAGCAAAGAAAGGGCAAGTAGAAAGGCTAGGTGAGGAAAACACTGGTATTCTTTGTTTGCAAGAATAGGCTCAGTCCTGCTATGTCCTTTTAATGCAATATTTTTTCTTCCTCTTGTTCTGAAAGTAAAAAAGATCCCTTGAATCCACATTTATCACAATCAAAATAAAAAATGTAAAAGATCAGTATGAAACATTTAACAGAAACAGTTAATAATGTATATGATAACATATTGCACTAATATATTGACAAATGGGGCAATAAAGTATTAATGTGATTATGCATCATCAAATATACCAGCCATTCATCCTCTTTTCTGCTCCAGTTTAAAAAACAAAGCAAATCTTAAGACTATCAAGTGCAGATAGAATCTCCAAGTGAGATTTCAATAAGCACATCTCGGAGTAACTCTACCCACAATCTCCTAAGGAGGCAGGTTGTCAGTTTCATTGTGACGAAGAACCTTTACGAATGGTGACAAAAGCCACAAGAAAATGACTTTTATATTTCAATCCAAATCTAGAAATCAGATCTGGCCAGCCTTGGGCAAACGAGAGATTTCAGGGAAGTTTGTTTCTCAAAGCTCTGTTCTCCCTATTTGAGGCCTGTTTTTTCCATTCCTCAGATCACAATGTGCGAGGATTAGTTTTATGTATCAACTTAGTCGGTGTAAGGACCTCATTTATACCACTGAGCTCCAAGGTAGGCATTGCTATGAAGGTATCTTAAAGATATGATTAAAGTATATGGTCAGCTGATTTTAAGTAGAGGAATTTGTCCCCTACTTGACCTGACTTGAAATAAAGGAGATAATTTGGGGTGGACCTGACCTGATTCCATCAGTGGTAAGACATTTAGTGTAGAACTGAGGCTTCCCAGAAGAGGTGGAGAGGGGGGGAAGAGAAGGAAAGGGAAGAGGAAAAGAGAAGCAGAAGAGGAAAATGGACAAGATAAGAAGACGGAGGAAGAGAGGAGAAGAAAAAGAAAAAGGAGGAGGAGGAGGAGGAGGAGGAGGAAGAGAAGAAGATACTCTGCCTGTGGCCTGCAATTTCAGTTCAAGCTTGAGAGTTCTAGCCTTCTCCTTCTTGGCAGCCTGCTCTATAGAATTGAGCATTGTCTAGCCAGCCTCCATGATCACATAAGTCAATTCCTTATTTAAAAGATCTCTTAAGGTGTATCTCCTGGTTCTGATTCTCTGGTTGAGCTTTGCTGATATAAAATGTTTCAAAGATCCATTGTGGTAAATGCCATAAGACTCTGTCAGGATCCTGCCCCAACAGTACCTGTTCTCCCAGCATACTTTAATTATCAATAAATAATTTATTACCTCGTTACCTAGACATGGGTGAATTTATGAAATCAAATCTTGTGTTGTATAAAACATAACTGCAAGCACTCTTGAATAGTCAATGGGTGAAGGAAAGAAGGAGCAAGCATTATATCATGCTACTTCTAATTTGTGTTTTTCAGGCAGCCCCTGAATTTGTTTATAGGTCAAATTAGTTCTGGAATTATATTTCTAAGAATGTAGCAAGTATTTTATTATTTTTCTTTTTCTCGCTGAGACTTCTTTTTACAGAGGTACATTATTAAGGGTTCTGAAATATATATTCTAGATCTATTTGAAGTTATTTTACTCTTATATTCCTTTAGATTTTCACCAGGATGGTAAAGCATTAGTGGTAAGGCCCTTGATCTATAAAAATGTCTATGTAAATCATGTAAACTACACTAATAAAATAATAAATAACTTACTTTAAGATATAGAATCATTACAAGGTTTACTAGATTAGTTTAATTCTTCATTCTCTCCTGTCATAGATGTAAGCACTTGTATTCTTTGCTATGTGACTTGGCTCACCTTCCACCAGGTAGGTGGAATACGTTTTTCCACCTATCGGTGATGAATTGCATTTCACAATGTGATTTAATTTGGCTTGCAGAAAGTTTGTGGATATGATAGAGGCAGAGATATTAAATGAGCTTTTATGGTTCACACCGGTTTCTTGTATTTTTGTTGTCCGCAGTGAGAACATGCCCCTGCTTATTTTTAGTACAAGCAGAAATAAGAGACACAGGTAGGGGTCCGCTGGTCTTCTCTATAGCCTGGAGTGATGCCTTTTGGAATCCAGGTGAGGCCAGGCAAGTCCAATTGAGATTAGCTACCCAGGAGCAAGAAAAATAAATATTTTTATTGTAAGCCAATGAAATTTTAATGTTGTTTTTATGCAGCATTTTTCAACAGAAATTCTGATTATTGGATTATACCTAACCCACTTTTCTTCATACTGATACCAGAGCTTTGTCTTCTCTCCTGGCTGGCTCACCAAATATGATACCAGAGTTTCAGGTTCTCAGTGATTGGAAGAATGAATCCACAGAGTACAGGATCAAGGGTAAGACAGGGTTTATTTACAGAAACAAAAATTGCAACTTACAAAAAACCGAAGCTCCTGGCAGAGAGAACCCAGGAGAGGAACAAGTTCTCCTGCTCCCTCTTCCAGGTCTGTCCTCAGACTCTCTGCTCAGGGGTATATATAGTTGCCCGGGGTTGTTTTGTCAGAACTTAATGTTGACTTTTAGGGTATGGGTCTTCATCAGTTACAGCCAATTGTCCAATCAGCAGCAAGGTGCTGGAACACTCAGGCCTTGAAAACTTGTTTGAGAAGATAGCAAAGTCCTAGACATGAAATTGACCAGGTAGAAGTGCATGGGAAGGAAAGAGCAAGGCTCCAGTGTCTCCCCCACAGGTATCTGGCCCTTCCAGCAAGCTGGTTCTTCCAGTCTGCTGGGATCAACATTGCTATGACTAAAGTGGCAGCTCATGGCACCACCTGTTCTGAATCAATACCACAAGTCAGAAAGAAAAATGAGTCTTTTTTTTTTTAATTTGTTGGAGGGATTTTAGTAAAAAATCAACTCTAAAGATTATTTTGGAATACATTTTCAGAAAATCATAAGATAAACATGCAGGAATATATTTAATATATATGTATATGTAGATATATGTGCACCAACTTTTCATTCTAAAGAATCTGGAATAATCTCACCAGTGGCTCTGATTTAGGATACTTATGCTTTCCTTTCACTCTCTGTCTCTGTTCCTTCTTTTCTTTCTGCCTTCTTCCTTTTTCTTTCATTCCTCCTTCTCTCTCCCACCTTCTTTCCTTCCCTTTTTATCTCCCTCCCTCCTTTCTTTCCTTTCTTCCATCTTTACACTATAAGAGAGTTGTGCAGAAGAATAGAGTTAGCCATTCTGCTGATGTTGTCCTGTCTTCTTTTATCTTTGTGGATTATAAAAGTATGGATAAATGACATAAATATGAAAGCCTCTTATACTAAAGTTTCATTTAAATCACTTCTGCTATGCTGAAACTCAGAAATTCACCTAACTCTTCAAAGCACATAGTTCTCTCCTTTTCTTAATGTCTCTGCCTGTTTCACTTGTCACTGATTGGCATGTTGTCCCTGTTCTTATGTGGTGGCTGGCATACTGGGGTTAGTAGAACTCCATTAAGGGGGCTCTGAAATCCATTAGAATTGGTTCTGAATTAGCTCACAACCAACCATCTGACTTGGAAATTATTTTCTACCTCTCTAAGCTCTAATATTGTCACCTCACAAAAGAAAAATTACAGCAATGTCAAACAGAGCTTTAACAACATTGTGTAAAGTTAAGGAAAATAGGATTTATTGAACATCTACTGTATGTAAAATACTTCTACATACATTAATTAATTTATGCTATTACTAAACTGTTATCTACTATTGGTAAATAATCAAAATGAAGCTTAGTAACCTTCAAAGGTCAACCAGCAAGCAAAGGCCTGGGCCGAGCTCTAACCCTATATCTAATTAAATCTGATGCATATGTTTTTCCATGATATTCAGTGCCTTTTTCTTGGTAACACAGTAAAAGGTTTTACCCTTTTTTTAATGATATTTACTATATGAATAAATTGTTCAGGTAGAATTTGAGGATAAGAAGAGAAATTTCTGACACTAGTAAATTCTATCAGCATCATCTATTGGACACGTAACCTTAATATACACTGAGGTCAAAGTGCCCATTGTTTTGAAGTATAGTATGTGGCACAATTAAAACATCTGGATAACCTACCATCATTAAAACAAAAGGGGTGATCACTGATAGATCCACAAAATGATTATTCTTATCTATTCACATTTGAAAATACTCTCTGTGTGAACAATTTGATGGCTAAATTGCCACCAAATATGAGGCAAAGCATCTCAAGCTCTTCTGTCAGTTTAGCATTTAATGCTACTTAGACCAAAATAGATAACTTGAAGTTTTACCAGGTAAAAGGTCTATACTATTCTAGTGATTTTGATCTTAACTTGAAGATTTTAACAGTTTAGTGAAGACCTGATACAACAACGGATTTCAAATCTTTACTTGAATACAGAAAGAAATAAAATCTAACCCCCAACAGAGAAGGGGATACAGAAAGATCCATTAATAATTAAGAACATCTTTGTTCTTATAGCACTCTTATCTTTCCAGAATGTAGATACACTTTGTAGTGAAGGCAGTCAGATGATGGACAAGAGAAGACTGGATATAGTGTCAGAAATAAAAAAATTTTGTGAAGTCACCATTACCTTTTTTTCCTATTTCATGTTGAAAAAAATTATTCTCCCTATTCCCAATCTAATTACAAACATGCTCTTGTTCTTCTAAAGAAATCTTGTTTGGGGAATGGTAATATTTATCTGATTGCCTTTACAAACATTCTATCATAAACACTGTTTCTGCAGCAACTCCATTTTTTTGTTTTGTTTTGGTTTTATTTCAGAAGAACCACGATTTATAGAGATTCAAAGTTTTGTCCCAAACCTCACCCAGAATTAGCAATATAGGCAGAACCAAACTCAAGCCCCAAGGTTGGTAAAACTACACGCAGCACATTCTTTTACTCACTCAGTAAACAGTTTCTTTCTTTTGTCTTAAGTAGATTAACTTTCCTCTTGAGTTCTTTAATCAAAAGTGAATAAGGAAAGACTTCAATCCAAGAGTTCCATGTCATTAGTTAATGTATTTTTTTATCTGTTCATTTGTTCTGTGTCAGAATTTCACGATCATCAAGTATGATGTTACTTATATATACTGTCAGGCGAATCACCCCATGATTAATCATCCCATAATCCTGGTTATGGCTCTTCTCCTTAGGACATGGATGCTTCCCCGAAAAGAGATTGAATCAATAGTATTTAGCTTTGAAGACATTTGGCCAGTTCTATTTTTCATTCTTGAAATGTCCTGGAGATCACTGCTTTATTTCTGAGGGGACACGAAACTTCCAACCAACATAGGATTGACTTGAGTAATTTGTGGTTTCTTTGCTTTGTGTTTGAAAGATGAATAGGGCTTGTCATAAGTTAAAAGAGAAAAATGCAAGGTAAGACCAATGAGTATAGTTTGGTAAATGGGGGCATAGGCAGAACTTAAATGACATTTAAATATGTAAACACTATCAACATGAAGGAAGTACCTTTTACCATGTTCATTGAACTGTTTTAAACTTTAATTCAGCTTTTATTTAACAGGACCAAAATTATCATGAGATTTTATTAGTAACTCAAAAATTAAAAATAATACATTAATATTGGTAACATGGTATTTAAGGATGCAAATGTCTCACTGAGGTAAGATACCCAGGACACACTCCATATTTTCTCTGTGTTTAGTTGAAAATGGGGTATACAGAAATTCTTTGGCTAGTTGTCATGTTTTTTTCATATGAGAAAAGAGAGGTCCAAAGAAATTAACTGATTTAGTCAAGGTACTAGTAGACAATGTTGTGATCAGTTCCCCCAGCCTCCTTCCTCCAGGCAGTCTGAGTTTGGAATTAGATGTAACTTGATCTCTCACTTATGGGATTGTGATCAAATTATTGAACATCTCTTCACCTCAGTTCTCTGTGTTTATAAAATTATAATAATCTTAATACCTACTTCATATGAAATGAAGTATAAATAAGAGATATTGTGTGACAGGGCTTATTATAAGATAGGGCACAATAACATAAGTGTTTGTTACATGTAACATGGTAATGTGTTAATGGTAGCTCTTAGGATTTTTGGCTTGTATTTTTACTGTTCTAGACCAACTCAGTTACTTATTTTAGACTCACTGAAACCAACATATGTGGCCATTTTATTTGCCATCTTTTTGTATCACCAATCTGTGTCCTTGGTACCATCTCAGTGGACAATTATAGATAGAAGCTATCCTTAACCTTTCTATTATTTGCATGCTGAAATAAATGATAGAGATCTTGAGTGGGATGTATGAATATAGCAATGATACAATTGATGATTCTCAGCTTCAGTTACATAATTGGAATTCAATAAATATTGTTTGGCCAATAGTTCCAGATCAACCTCAGCAACATATAATAATGAGACCCCCATCTCTATTAAAAACATGTATATAAATCAATGAACAAAAATGTGTATATTTGCTTCCCATCCAATATCTTATGGCAATTTCAAATATGTCTTTTTACTTCTCAAGCTTGCCACCTGGTAAGTCTTTAATTAATGTAGACCAAATTTCTGAATGAATAAATAGATTAATTCACATATGGCATCTGTAGCCCCTTCTCCCTTATAGATATGTTTATAAAACCAGTAGACAATAAATAATCTTAAGTAGAATAAGAAAGAGAAAAATCAATGCATTCTAACAAGTCATTCAATGCCAAGGCTAACTTCAGCAAACTTTAGCAAGTGGAAAGTATAAGAATGTTTGTGAAAACAAAACAAAACAAAAAAAAGTAGATGAGAACATTTTTGTTTTAAAACATTCAGTTTGATTTATTGTTATTGTAACTATTGTTCCCAATCAGGGCACCTTAACTAGAGATGTTCAAGTGGTGAAGATTCTACTATAAGGAATGTTTGTGAAAGGTTTTTTTTTTTTGTAGAGATAGAGTCTCACTTTATCACCCTCAGTAGAGTGCCATGTCATCACACAGCTCACAGCAACCTCCAACCCCTGGGCTTAGGCGATTCTCTTGCCTCAGCCTCCCAAGTAGCTGGGACTACAGGCACTCTCCACAACGTCCAGCTATTTTTCTGTTTTGCAGTTCGGCCAAGGCCAGGTTTGAACCCACCACCTTTGGTATATGGGGCCCGCACCATACTCGATGAGTCGCAGGCACTGCCCTTGTGAAAGGTTTGATAGATTTCAGAGAGCTCTAGGTTATCATCATCCACAGGGCACTTCAAGCTAATGAGAAGATAATTAGAAATATTTGTCAAAATTATTAATCCTGTTCTATTTCACTATTGATGACATTGCCACACAGAGCCATTAAGACCCTTATCTTAGCACAGAGTCTGCATATGGGCATGAAGGCATCTTTCCTTTTCACTTTTTATTTATGGTCCTTAATACGCCCTTTGTTCTTTGCAACCAAAATTGTGCCACTGTAGTCAGATCAAAACAAAGGCATGATCTTTTCACAGTGATGGATTCAACAAAAATTCTTCACATTTTATCTATGTTTTTTACATGCAATACCAGTCTTATTCGTGTTCAGAACAGACAGAAGACTAGTAATAGAATTCAAAGGAACCGATAGAACTTCCTGTTCAGGAAAATTGTCCTACAGCCAGATGCACTGTCTGGCATTATAAAAAGAGTTAGAAAAAGTCCTTCAATATTTGAAGGCTTTTTAGGGAAGAAGATACCCCTGTTGAGAGATGGCTGCTGGGAGGAGAATTAACACCTCAAGCCATTATCAAGCATTAATACCCTGGCCAAAATTATTTCAGCCAGTGCTTTCCGCTGTGGGAACTGTCAGAGAAGAACAAGGCAAAATAAATACCACCTGTGGGGAGAGAGTGTGCTGAACGCTGGCTGTATGCTGGCTGGGTCTTCAGAGGCATTCTGCATACTCAGTCTACTTCCCAAGTATTCCAGGTCCTGGCCTGACTACCTAGATTCTCCTCAGCATCTCAGGGGAAGGCGCTTGAGTTAAGAGAATACAGTTAACCATTCTGTTAGTGTTGTTACACATAAGTTTTTAAAACGCAAGGTTGTGTTTCCAAGGCTTGCCCTTTTTTCAGAATTCTAAATAAGAATTTGGATTTCATCTACATAGCAAAATACAAAAATAAATAAATGAATAAATAAATAAATAAAGCAGGTGAACAATGAGGGAAAAAAATCAAGCAAACCAAGTAATTTTGACCAAAGAACATTTTTTTGTTGTTTTTTGCTTTTAACAAATAATTGATGTGAGATATTAGTTAGCTTGAATTATCAGGATAATTAATTATCTCTATTTTCCACTTCATTTGTCAATGCATGCCAGGCCTGAGGGTGGGTATACTTAGAGTCTCAATGGTCTGGTATGGATGTCTTCTTTGATCAGACACTTTGAATAAGTTTCTAAATTCTTTTGTCCTTCATGTATAGCCTATGCACCCTCTGGAGAATAATTATCTCACTTCAGACCTTTTCTGTAGGTTTTGTTCTCATCAAAGGATAGACTAAGGCAAAATTTAAGGAGAATTTTTCAGAAATTTTTAGGACAAATGCTGTGTATTTTTTGAAACTTGGGTTTCAATTATCCAAATCAACACTGTCCTTTCCATCTTGGGACAGCAAGTCTCTGGGTTTTAGAATGAAGATCACTGGGGGCTCCTCTAAAGAACAGAACCATCATTAGCATTTTGTTAAGTGAGATATACAAGCACAAACGGGAGAGAGGAGTTCCTCCCTAAGATGAAGGGAATTTTTAGAAGGAATGGAAAAGAATATGTACGAAAAAGTGAAGTTGTTAGAGTTGTTCAGTAAGTCTGAGAACAGAGATATGAAATGTGTTGCTGCCCCACCAGACCTTAAGCAAAGCATCAATTTCTCCTCAGTGTGCCTCTGACAGCTTCGACTATCGCAGGGTTGAAACACTGAGCCTTCCTGCAGCAGGAGCATCCTGTAGCACTGAGGCTGTGAATGTGGGAGGCAGGGATGACTGTCTTGCATGTAAGCTCTACTTGGTTCAGCTCAGGGTCATTGTCAACTCTTCCTTATGCCCCACTGAGGCTTCATATTTTATACATATTTATAGCTCTATTTTGCTTTGTACACTTATTTTCAAAACTGTGACTATCCAGTACATGATTGGCAAAAATCAATTTCCTAATGGTCAAAGACTGTGCACGCACTTCAGTTATATAGAAGAGATGGAATCTGTGATTTCCGAGTGATGTTCTGCATGCAGGAAGTGGTCCCTAAAAATGATTTAACAGAGCTTACCCTCTTGAGTAAACTTCTGATTGCCTGAAAGACTTTTCAACTCCTGTTTCATTTTCTAGTACCCCTAAGTAAACAAGCCCCACAGATCACTCACTGCACAATTCTAGATTGGGTTATTCTCAAATAGTGTGAGGATGAGCTGTGAGGTGAGCTAAGCTCCGGGAGCTAGAAGAGGTGACCCTCTTTATAAAGAATGTGTGAGTGCTGTTGAAGGGAGACACATCAAGTTAAAAGATTTATTAGAAATATAGCTTTTTTTCTCTTTCTTATTAAGGTCCATATTTGACTTACTAGTACTAGTACATCTACTACCTACTCATCACTGTAAAATATAATTTGGGAGAACAAATTAATTAAAATATACTATCCCTGCACTCCAGGAATCAAATGACACTGAGGCAGTTCTTAAAAAGAAATAGCCTCATCCTCCTGGTTGCTTAATCTAAGGCATCCCTGGAATTCCCTTGCAACTTCATTCCTATCTAGATTTTCTTCTCCCTTTCAAGATGCTCCATCCATATACGGGATCCTGGAATAGTTGTCTCCAAAACTAGACATACACATGATAGCAGGTTTCCATGATTATCCAGGGGAATGCAGAAAATAGAACCTTTCTTTGCAAGCATTTCTGTTGATGAAAAGAAAGAAAATAAACTCTGCAAATATTTACAATTTGCTACTTTTACCCTTGTCACACAGAAGAGGTGATGTGTGCAAGAGGAAAAAATGCAACTTCACAACTCAGAGAGGGTGACTGAGATCTCCTCAGTGCTTCTTTACCTTTCATCATCCAGTGATGAATTGTGTGGGTTAGGGAATTTACTTTTGATTATTAATTAAACTAAATCTCAAGAACTAGACACAAGCATTAAAATGATTCCAAGAATGCAGCTGCAGACCAAAGAGATTATCAATGAGAGCAAAACCTTCCTGCCTAGTGTGTGGCCTTCTTAAGATACATAAAAAAGGACCTACAGAAAGGCTAATCAAATGTGACAAGAAAAAGACCCAAATATTAGCATCACCAACAACTCCTTTAAATATGGCTTACTTTCCAATATCATCAATAGGAACTTTAAGCATAGCTTGTTCCTTGAGAGATAACAACTGATCTAAACTTATGAAAACAAATCATCTAGACCATGAAACCAAGCCTCAATGATATTTGGTAATAATTTCAATAATGCCCCTCTCAGAATTATTTCAAAGAATTTGTAAAAAAAAAAAAAAAACTAACTAAATAAGTAAATACACACAAGTAAATCTACATATATTGTAACCTTATGCTTAAATTTAAAAAAAAAATGCTCTACTTTGCTTTCACACTAGTCTGAAACTCTCTCTCTTTTATGTGGGATAAGACATGTTTAATAAACATCTCTTAGATCACTTTTAATCTGGGTTGCCCTCTCTGAACTAGTGTTTGATTATGACTTTTTAATCTTGCCCATTAAAGACTTTCATTAAAGTAAACTCAGGTTAGCTCACTCTAAAAATGTTAACATGAAACCCAGAGAGTTATCAGCTCAATAATCTTCCAATTGTCTCAAACTCAAAATAGCCCATTGAGGCTCTATTTGTTCCAGTATATTGGTTAAATATGCTTTTGTGTGTTTTTTAAAATATTTAATTATTTATCAAAGAGGCCTGAAGAGCTGGTCTACTAGGTAAAAGAAATGGGAGACAGTTGAATATTAGAGTCATTTAATTTAAATACATTTAAAAATTGAAAACTAATTATAAGGCAAAATCTTTTACCATTAGTTGTATTCTTTATTGTGTAAACAGATTGAAGGCACATGCTTTACATGCAAAAAGTCTGTTATTAGAATTACTTGTAGAAAATCATATTTACTTATGCTGTGGCCAGTGACCATATCCAAGTTCATTACTTTCTCTTAATTTTTAATATCAAAAGTAGTTATATCATATCATTGTGTCATTCCAACCCATATACATTACTTTTAGATTTAGTATATTTAATTTTATGTAACTATATATAATTATTGTCATACAGGTGGCTGTATAACGTATGCATTGCGTACCAACTTTACAGCCACCATGCATATATAACTATTGTTATTATATTGACCTATTAACAACACATAGGTGTGTCATTGTGTGTACATATATATATATGTACACTCTGATAAAATTAGGACAATTTAATAACAAATCTGAATTCTTCCATATTTGAATATGTTTAGCCAAGATGTTCACTGTAGATATCTACTCCAGCCTTCACTTTTCAAACTCCTGGAAGAATTCAGATTTTTATGTTAATGTGTACACACACACACAAATGTTAACACTGCATATTCTAAAGACATCAGGTTGAAATAATCCAAGATATTCCTAAAAGCAAACCAGGAAGAGCTAGTCCCCTGAACAAAGTATTTCTTAGGCACCTAAGCCAGCTGCATACCCAGTTAAGAATTCTTTACCTAGGCTGAAAGAATAAAAATAAACATGTTAATAGGCTGGGTTTAAAGAACTCTGATTTTACGTTCCTTCAGAAGCATAATGAACATTTTATATGCTGTATCAATTAAGTATAAGTTTATTTGCATAATGATAATACCTTCTGTGCACCCTAAACATTTAATTGATCTAAGGCAAGTATCCTATGTGCCAGTGTAAACCTAGTATTAATTTAAAAATACACAGTCTAACAGAATATTAAATAAACAAGTTATTCATTTATTTATTTATTTTACTTTGACAAAGTATACCTTTCATAATATCCTGGAAGGTGAGGTTGAATTTAAAGTTCTCAGACTCCTTGAAGCTCTGTGCACAAATGTGGAGGCAGGCATGGGGAAAGTGGCCCTTGGCTAATCTTTCCCCACTTGCCTTTCCTTTTCATTCCCAGTTATTCCCACATTGCAGGAAAATTCTCCAGTCACGTGGCTGACCTTTTAGAAACATTATCTCTCTTGCATGCCCCTGGGTTAACTTTCAAATCTGGGTGTTTGTATACCCAAGATACTATCCAGCTTTGTGACCAACAGACCTGAGAAAAGGCCATGTAGTCCCCTATAAGTGGACTCCAGGCCATTTAGAAAGGGAGTTCCTGGGTTCCCAGTCTCCAAAACCTAATGCAAAGTCCTGAAGGGAAACTCCATGCTGCCGTGTTACTTTAGTCTTACAGACTACGAATCTTTTCCCACGTTTAAGGTTTTTGTTACTTATTTGTTTCCCTAATAATGCTTAGCATAGAGACTTACAAAGCACCGCTTGATAAATATTGATTGATTGATGGTTATTTGATTAATGTTAAGCAAACTTTATAATTTATTTATTTACCATTACTACCTTTCTAGAAAATGAAACGCATGAGACAAATATTGTGTTGATTAACCTCTTTGCAAACATCTAACAAAATGAAAATTCATTTTTATTTTATTGTTACATGTTAGTTTTACCTTTAGAATAGAATTGAAATTTCCATGA
Organism: Arctocebus calabarensis; assembly: GCA_963573935.1. Classification (NCBI taxonomy): domain Eukaryota; kingdom Metazoa; phylum Chordata; class Mammalia; order Primates; family Lorisidae; genus Arctocebus; species Arctocebus calabarensis. Next base: position 17,408 of record CAUYON010083677.1, on the reverse strand, counting down.
GTTCATTATAGAAAGTAACTCAAAATATCTCAGGTTTCAAGTTTATTTATATCAAACTTTATTCTTTGGGAACTTTGGAATATTGGCAATATAGCCTGGCCGCTTAAATGGCAAGAATTAGAAGTGTCCCCACAATTCAGAGGCTGTTGGCTTCTCTAAATTGGTTGCTACCATTTTGATTACGATGCCACTGCTTTTACGTCTCTTTATAGACAGACTCCTAAAAAAATGAAAATATTCATTAAACCATGAAATCACCATTGAAAAAGTTACTACAATTCATCATCTGTTTTTCCTTAAAAAAAAAAAAAAGAGGAAAAAAAAGCAAGACTTTAAATTCAATCATCTCTTCTCTCTATTTGGTCTGGCATTTCCCTTGGACACTTTGCAAAACTATTTTTTAAATGTGATCTGCAATTTTGGACACTGAATACTTCCTATAGGAGATCACGAACTTTTTTTCTTTTTTAGTTGAATTCTCTGTCCTCCTGCTTTTACTCAATCTTGGTTAAAGCCCAAAATGAGAGAGATGTGAGAAAATCTAAAACTCAAACTTCTCTACTGAGAAGCTAAAATGTATTATTCAAACAGCAAAAATGTGTCAATTTGGATTTAGTGTTTTGAAATCAATGATTGAATTTCAATGTTTAATATTATCATTAATATGTTATAGGCATGTCAAACCATTAAGCAATATCATGAATGGTGAAATATAATTCTATTTTAATTTACATTTCTAAGCCTGGTACTAAGGCATAGGACAAATCAGTAAATAGCTAACACACATCTGTGCTAAGGTACCTAAAATATTCCTTATTTAAATATGATGGACATAAATCATAAATGAATGAAATGAGAGGATTAAAAACACTTTAATTGTTGCTATGAGCCAACTTGGTTATATTCGATTTTCACTGTGTTGTTGTTATGTTTCAAGCTGATTCATGTCATAAGCATATTTCAATTTATCTAACAAAAAGTTCTATTATAATGGCATTTAAGTAAAAACTTAAGTATTGATTAGATATGTTAGTATATAACTATTCTGCGTGAGTCTCATTCCCATGTGCAATGGAAGATTTGTACAGACTCAAAAATACTCAAATTTTCTAATGACTTTAATACTATTATAATCTCTTTCCTCAACATTTTTTTAAAGTTTTTGAAGTAGAAGTATGCATAAGTGTTATGCATTTGTTACTATTGTTTCCAGTAGGAAATGTAAGCAACATTTTTTTCATACATAATATTGTTCAAGAGTCTCTAATGATGATAGACAAGGTAAAATCTCCTCAGATTGGAAAAAAAAATTAATTCCCAAGCATTTTACAAAATGTATAAATGCCTTTGGTTTTAGATTTTTACTGACACATGTCATTTCTCTTTGCTTTATGTGGCTTTGCTTCCATGTTACCATCCTCTGCAACATATTAACAATTTAAGGGTTTCATACAGTCCCTGGCATCTTGAAGGCACATTTCTTTCTTTCTTTCTTTCTTTCATCAGCTCAAGAAGCTCAAACATTTGTCCATTTTCACACATCTCCCCCAGGGATGCTGTAAGAAACAGGAGGATGAGATGGTTTTGTCTTTTGTTGCCTGTAAGTGTGGCAAATCCCTTGCTGGCAAAGAAAATGAGTGGAAAGATAAGTGAAACGTATTGAAAGCTTGCTGCTTGGCTCAGATCATCCGTTGAGAGACAGAGAGAACATGTACATTCACATGCTCTGAATCTCTGCTGAGGTTTGTTTAAAACTTTATAGTTAGTCCATTGTTTAGTTAAAGCTATTAGTGACATGCATTTCTTGCATATGAAAGGAAGAAATTCACACCCTTACTTGACTTCTATAAGATAAAGTATTTTAGAGTTTTCTGGGCAATACACAGTTTACTTGATCATGGTGGAAATGGTCTTGTCTTGTTCTAGAATCCAGAATGACTCCTGTCTGCCTCTTGACCTAGGCACAAATATATTGGTGATCTCCTATTTAGGTGACATGATGCAACTTCAAAAGAAGGTGGTGAAGGCAACTCTGTACTCCGGCTCAATCCACTCTCATCCCATTATTGCTAACCTTTCCTTTGGAACTAAAAGACCTCGTCCTAAAGAACCTGATGCTGAGGCTTTTCAAAAGCATCCTTTTCCCAACACTAGTTCCAGAAAACACACATTCACCACAGGCTCTATAACAGTGGTCACTTTCCAGATAAAATCTTCATTTTATGTACATTATTTTATGATACTAAAATTAAGCAAATTAAGAACATGATTCCGTTAGTAGTAAATAACAAGGCAAAAAATTAAGTTTCACTGTGGCTCTATGCGTAAGTTATGTAGAGATAATAAGATGAGATTCCTATACTAACAAAGGTCTAATTGCCGCAAATGCCTTCATAAGCTAAATTGCAAAGAGCTTATTATTATAAGTTGTGGCATTATCTGGAGAAGACAAATTCCATTAAAATGTAGCATTTTTATTCAGCAAGTAAAGTATCACTATCTGTAGCATCTATGGCCAAGTTAACAGGAATCTGGTAACAAATATGAATATCAGCCAGGATAACCAGTAAAATGGAGAGAGTTGAATCTGCCTACCCCACACTGGACATACTGGCAGCCTCACAATCTTCCATCCAAGATACAGGGGAAACCTTGAGGTAGACAAAAATGAAGGAAGGTGGAAGGAGGGACCACATCTCAGAGCAGTGGGTAACCATCTTGCCAACTGTCTAGTGGAAATAAGGTAATTCTGCTTCCCAGGGGTCTGTCTTAGAGTCCAGTGAAGTCCCATATCTGTGGTAAGCTGAGACAATGCTGCTTTTTGGAAACTCCTTGTTCCCAAAGAGGACACAATGGAGGCGCCAACTACAATAGGAAGTTCCAAGAAAAAAACTTAGTGGCAATAACATCATCACAAAAAGCTTATGGAGATGAGCCCCTTGATAACAAGTATGCAGAAGTTAAAGAATGTTAGAAAATTCAGTTAAAAATGTGTTGAGCATTCCTCTACCCTTGCTGTTCTTTTGGAGAAAAAAGATGGAACCTACAATGGGCAGAGCTGAGACTTTAGCAATAGTGTTAAGATGAATCTCTCTATGTAGATAAATAACTTTAAACATTGAGTTTCAGGGAAAATCAGAAATAATTGCTCTCCTGTTAAAGCTCACATTCTAAAGGATGAGACATACAAAAACAAAACAAAACAAAACAGACAAATATCTACAAATAAACTCCCAAATAGTTAAAGCACTGCCAGTTGTATATATAAAATAAAAGAGAGAATAACAGAAAACATATTGTTGCTGAGACAGTTCAGAAAAATTTAATTGATAATGTTACAGGTAAGTTAAGCACCAAAAAATTGTAAGTATACTGAGAGAGCTTCTGGAATTCAGATGAAGGTGATGCTTGACCTAGGTGAGGAATGGAAAGAGCAAGATTATTAAAGGATAGCAAGGGGGAGGGAGAGTGTGGTCAGATAAGGTTGGAATGAGATACAGGACCCTATCTCTAGGTAAGAGGTTTGGAATCACAAGATATACAAAGTCATTCTGGCTGGTAGAAAGACAAGGCATGGTGGAATTTGCATTCATAAATAAACACTTACCAGGGCAGGGCAAGGAGGGAGAGGCACAAGGTTAGAACTTTTGTCAGCATCCAAAAGGGAGCTGAGGTATCTGTACTCATGTAGTGAAGTGGGATATTCAGAAAGTTGGTACATTTGTGATGAGTTTAGGAGAAATAGCAGGATTGTTGGATATATTAGAAGTGGAGGATAATAAAAGAGAGGAGTGATGAGAAGTAAGTATGATGCCCTTGGTAAAGACTCCTATTGGAGAATGATAATGACAGGGGAAAGAATTTTGGAGATCAATTAGGAATTTTAATGTATACGTGTTTAGACAGAGATTTGAGCTAGGCAATTGTATGTGGAATTCCAGAGAAGGAAGGACAGTGATAAAAATATCCCTTGTTCATTGGTTTAAATTCTTTCGAATTTTCCTCTGCATGCTTGTGGCCACAAAGAGGCAATTTTTGCTGTTACAGTTATCTATTTTCCCATCATTTGTTCATACAATCAAGCTGTGTATTACCCGGGGCTCTGAGTCAGGTGCTATGAGGATCTGAAGATGAACAGTTCCACCCATAGAGGTGAGACCACAACTGAAGACAGTGAGTCTGGCAGCTGCACTATTCATAGGCTCTAGGGTACTGTGATCTCGGGTCCAGCATTACTTTGGCCAGTAACTGGGCTTGGGCCATTTACTTAACTTCACATCCCTTATCTCTACAAAATAAGGAGCCAAACAACCTAGTTCATAACATGTTAGGAAATGTTAATGTGGCACACTTGGGAGAACTGTGATTAATACATAGGCTATTCTTAATAAATCATGGTTAGTGTTGTTGTGATAACATCTGATTACATTAAATTCAAGATATGAAAAATAAATACAGACACTAGGAAACTGGAAATTACTCAGAAGGAAAAAATGATAAGGATATCAAAGAATCTCTATCATAGCATGTCAAAGAAACTGAAGGAGACTGAATGTTCCACTTTGATGAAAAAAGGTAATAGAGATATCTCATGGCTGCATTAAAGTAGAAGTTGGTAACAAACAGGAAGACCAGATGTTCTCATTCTGAAATCAAAATTAAGGCAGCTGAGTAGTCATTTTTTTGGTTAGTGAATTTCAAAGTAGGACAATGCTCAAGCAGATCCTACTTAATATTTAAGTGAAGGTAAAGTAGAGACCCGAACATTCATATAAAGAGAGGGTGATAAAGATGATGTCCTGATTTCTTTTCTTTAACCCCAGTTGTACTTCTATCAAGGAGTCTATAATCTAGTAGAGTATTTAAAATGTAGAAGAAATGAACTGTAATGCAAAGCAGCAAGGGATATCATGTTTTAGATAATTTTTCGTTGAGTATATAGCAAAAGTTTTTCTTTTCAATGTAATTCTTACAAAAACCCTGTGCATTACGTTTGAGACCCTTTGAAATCTTGCCCATTTGTCCTCCTTTTTCCTTCCATTAAATCTCACCTAAAGCAGACTGGTAGAAGTAAGCCTGCCCTAATCTCAACTTGAAGTCTGTATGCATGATTTTAAGGCCATGGTTTATTTTTCAGAAGAGGGTAGATAACTCAAATTTGGGCTAGCCCCAGAAAAAGATACAATTATAACATTCATAAATAATGTAGAAGACTGCTTAGCACTTTGTAGAAATTTTAGTGTCAGTTTCCATCTTATTTTTCTTATTCTCCGTCCATGGAAGCATATATTGATATTTTCCTCCTTGAAATCCTCTAGTGTTGCCTAGCTTGAAATTTAGTCATATTTAAATTGTGATTTAGCTTTCAATGTTTTAGCATTGTCTTCTTAACCAGATTTTTATATTCAAGAAGGCTTAAATGATGCCAGTAATTCAGCCAGCCATATTCTCTGCATTTAATATGTGAACGTGTGATGCGATAAATGATTTTGTGTCCCTTCCAGTTGCTAAGGGGGACTCCTGAAAGTGCATCATCATAATTAAATTTATAAGACATATCATGGCTTATGGAATTCGTAAGAAGGAATATTGACATTAAGGTAATTCAGGATATATGGCCCTCAATTTATATCTATTAAAGATAGATTGTATGTGTGAATCAAGTTGGGGTGTGTTTGCAATGTAGATTCAAATTATGAATGAAATTCACTGTTGATTGTGTAGAAGGTTTTCCCAATTCCATACTGCAGCAATTTGCAGAGGACCAAGTTATAAAGAAGTTCTACTGTGTCTGCCTCTTGTCCTCTATGAATTCTGATCCTGGACAGAGGCCATTATCTTCCAGAGCTATCACCCAATATTTTGAACAGAAGGTTCAGGGCACATGAAGAATGCCACACCAGGAAGGCAGTGCCTGTGTTCCCAAGCTTGCCAATTCCCACATGCCTCCCTATCTGCCAGTTGTGGCAGGTCTGCAGCAAGAAGCCAATTATTTCAGAAGGCTTTTGTTTTGCAGTAAGGCAATTTCACTGGCTGCTGCACATTAATTCCTGGCTGTAGATATAATGGCCACCTGGTTAGTTTGCCTGAAAATGTCAGCCCACAGGAAAACAGCACTAATCCACATACTCTATTAAACAGAAAGAGATTAAGGCTTATGTTGGGCCTGAGTTGAGAGTAATTATGATTCAATCTACTTGAATTCTTCATAATGAGACTATTTGACCTGCTTCAATGGTGAAGAAGTATCTTGTATTGTGAGAACTGTAACAATGGCCAGTCCACAGTGGGAAAGATCCATGTGTGATGTAGATGACAGACGAGAAGAGGCCTCTGTTCAAATACCCCTCTAGAGAAATAATTCCCCATGAAAAGAGGATGGAGTTTCAGAATCCTGGAGAAGAAATCAGATAGGTAGTTTGAAAGAAATTTTAAGATTATACATGTTCCAACTTGCTTTGGGCCATTGACTCTATTGGAGTCTAGTTTTGGAAAACAGAAACCCCACTATTTATTTTTAACTAATAGGCTACAATACAGCAAGTTAATTAAAGAAGTACTAGAAGACTGAAAAGAGAAAAAAGGAACACTGAGGTAACTCAGAAGTAGACACTGTAGAAAACTCTTAGGCCGTAGGGGGAAAGAATGTGAAGATGTGAGAACCTACAGAATAGGAGGGACCCCAGAGCTGAACCCAGGCTTCTGAGGAAAGCATACTGCCCACCTGCTGCCTCATGAGTGCAAGACCTCATGAGACCTCTGAGGAGCATGCTGACATTTCTGAGGAGTCATAGTGGGGCTGATCCTGGGAGAGAGGATAAAAATATTGAAGTTAGAATAAATTGCTAGTAGAATCAAATATTGATGTTAGAGTAGTAAGCTCCTAGAAATAAGCCAATAACTACTGCAACCACAAGCAAGGGCTTTTTCTTCTACCAGCCTTTATGGCTTCTACTGGTGCTGCCCAGGAACATAGTAAGATGCATGTAGGTATGAGAGGTATCAGCTTAAGAACCAGCACAGGTTCCATGTTGAATTTACTCTGGAACTTCATGTAACAACAGTACTGTGAATACCCTGTGATGCTCTTTACATGCCTGGAAAACAAGGCTGAAAAATATATTATGACTGGTTCCAGTATTCAAAACTTGAGGAACAATCTCCGAATGTCAACTTACAGATCTCTCTTCTTATTCAAGCTTTCTTTCAGAATGTCTTTGTTGGTTGAGAGAGAATGTATGTGTGATAAGGTCAAGGAAGAAGCTGTTCACTTTGCATTTTGTAAGTAAGACACCAAGTCCTCAGAGACACCTGCCTATGTTCAGAATCTCTACATTAGTAAATATAGTCTCTTGCATCCTTTAAAAAGTCAATAAAAACTTGCTTTCTCTTTTAGAAAATAAAACAAAGGATTCCTAAATAGCCTGAATAGTCAGTGTATGTTCGTATCTGTCATCATTTGGAGTGTTGAGGCAAAAGGGCTGAGAGCTTTCTGCCCACTGGGTTTGATAAGTACGGGACTTGAGTCTTGAATACTCTGGCCACTTCCATGAATCACTTAACAAGTACATGAGAGGGAGATGGAGAGTAAATAGCCTATTATATGATCAATCCATACATTTAGTTCTCATGTCATTATACTAAAATTATTCTTTTGTTTCTGACATTCTATTTTAAAAGTCCATTAAATCATAATGGTCAAAGTAGAGAAAAAATATCCCTGTGTGCTCTTGTATAAAAGAACAGACAAGTATAAATGGTGTTTAGGAAGTCTGAATTTATTCTTTTATTCCTCTTTTGGTACAAAATTATATCAAAAATCTTAGAAGAATTAAAAAATAATTTGCCGGGAAAAAATCAAACATGATGGACAAAAATGATGTGATTCCAATATTAAAGACAGCAATTTATCCTTTCCCTCACATTAATACTGTTTACATACTCACTAATTTTAAAATGGAGACCTTTAAAACATATCACTAGACTAATAAATCTATGCTGTTAATGGGCTAGTACTTAACTAAGTCTGTTAGGAAAGGTTTCATTGTATGTTAGATTATATTGGTATACATGTTACTATATGGAGAGATTTATATCTATGGATTAATACTTTTAGCATGTTTATGTGTCAAATAATAAGGGCTTTGTAGACTTTTGTATAGCTCAAATCTATTCAAATTAATAATTGAGAGGGATGAACTTTCTAATTTCCTGAGATACAAACCATGTCTTTTTCTATTTTCTGTGATTTTGACTGTTTCCTGAGGTGTTAGTGTGAGACTTTTCATGTTTTTTGTTTATTTTTTTCATTAGATATAATTTATTTTTTTAATTTCAAAAATACAGTAGAACCTCTATAGTTGACCTCCTCTCCACATTGACCACCTAAGTTGACCCAGTTTTCATAGACCAGACAAGTACCAAATGTACATATCCGTACAGTAGACCTGGTTCCTTATGTTGACCACCTCTGTATGTTACCCAGTTTGTTACAGTCCTTTCTTGTCGAGGTCAACTTACAGAGATTCTACTGCATTAAGAAGGTGCAAATGTTTTAGTTACATGGATTATTTTTGTAATGCTCTAGTTATGGCTACAGGTGTGTCCATTATCCAACTAGTATTTATGATAACAATTAGATTTTGCCTCACTTTCTCTTCTCCCTGCTTGATTTCACTGAATTTTATCTCCCTTTGTCACATATGTGCTCTGTGATTAGTTCCAATTAAATCGTGAGTACATGCAGTGTCTTTTTTTCATTATTAAATTACTTCAATTAAGAGAATGGTCTCCAGTTCCATTCAAATTGTTGCAAATGGAATTAATTCATTCCTTTTACTCTATGAGATACACACACACACACACACACACACACACACACATATATATATATATATATATATATATATATATACAGAATAACAAAATATATATATCACTTTTGTTAATCCACTCATGAATTAATGGGCATTTGGGTTGATTCCACATTTCTGTAAATGTGAATTGTGCTAAAGTAAACATTTGGGTGCAGGTATCCTTCTGATAAAATGACTTCTTTTGGGAGAGTAGATTGATATCCAGTAGTGGAATTGCTAAATGAAATTACAGTTATACTTTCAGTTTGTTCAGAAATCTCAAAAGCATCCCTTTCTCTCTGTATCCACACCAGCATCTATCATTGTTGAACTCTTTAATAAAAGCCGTTTTAACCTAGTTAAAACGTTTTTATGAAAGTTTTAGAAACTCTCATTATGATTTTAACTTCTGTTTCCCTGATGATTGGTGACACTGAGCATTTTTTTTATATGTCTATTGGCTGTTTGTCCATTTTCTTTTGAAAGGCATCTGTTCATGATTTTTGTCCACTTTTAAGTGGAGTACATTTTTCTTGCTGATTTGCTAGAGTTCTTTGTAGATTATGGTTATTAGCCCTTTCTTGGACATATAGCTTGTAAATAATCTCTCCCATTCTGTATGTTGTCTGTTTGCTCATTTGATTATTTCTCTGGCTATGCAAAAGCTTTTTAGTTTAATCAAATCTCATTTGTTTATTTGGTTGTCACTATGATTGCCATCAGGGTCTTATTTATAAATTCTTTGCTTAGGCTAATATCTAAAAAAGGTTTTCCTATATTTTCTGTTAAAGTTCTCATAGTTTTATGCCTGACATTTAAGTCTTTTACCCATCTTGAGTTAATAGTTGTGAGTATTGAAAGAGACTTCCTGTTTCATTCTTCTGCATCCAATTTTCTCAGCAAACTTTATTGAATAGGACTTCTTTTCCCAAGTGCACATTGTTGAATACTATAGGTAGGTGGTATGTGGTTTTATATCTTAGTTCTCTATTTTTGTCCCATTGGTCTAGGTGTCTATTTTTGTGCCAATACCATGCTGTTTTGGTTACTATAGCCTAGGAATGTAGTTTGAAGTTTAGTAATAGGATTCCTCCAGACTTACTCTTTTTGCTTGAGATTTCTTTCATTATTTGCCTCTTTTTTGGTCCCAAATGAAATATAAAGTTATTTTTTTCTAGATCTATAAAGTATGACATTGGTATTTTGATGGTTTTTGTATTGAATCTGCAAATCATTTTCGGTAAACTGGATATTTTAACAATATTGTTTCTGTCAATCCATGAGCTTGATATGTCATTCCATTTGTTTATATCCTCTAAAAAATTTCTTTCCTGATATTTCATAGTCCTCCTGGTAAAGCTTTCAACTCCTTGGTTAAGAATATTCCTAGGGATCTTATTTAAGCTGTAGCCACTATGAATGCTGTTGGGGGCTTCATCCCAGAGATGCAAGGATGTTTCAACATATGTAAATCAATAAATATGGTTCACCACAAAACAGAAGCAAAAACAAGACTATCTGATCATTGTAATAGATGCAGAAAAAGCATTTGACAAAATCAAGCACCCTTTTATGATAAAAAAAAAAAACCTCAAGAAACTAAGCTATAGAAGAAACATTTACAAAATTATAAAAGCCATGTAGGACAATCAACAGCCAATACATGCTGGATGAGGGAAAGCTGAAAATATTCCGCCTAAAACTGAAACAAGGCAACTGAAATTCCCTCTACACTGTTACCACATAGTCCTCAAAGTCCTAACCAGAGAAATCAGGCAAGAAAAAGCAAGAAAAGTCATCTGAATCAATAGAGAAAGTCTAACTATTGCTTTTCAATGATGACATAACGTTGTATCTAGAAAACCCCAAAATATCCACCAAGAGACTTCTGAAATTAATAAATAAATTCAGCAAAGTGTCAGGGTAAAAAAATCAATGTACATAAATCAATAGCATTTCTATATGCCAGTAACAACTTTTTCACTTGCTTTCTCTTTTACCTGGAATATCTCCAATGATGCTGACAACAAATCCACACCTTTTTGAAAGGCCACTTTATGGACTCAGTTCCTTTATGACAGTGGTTCTCAACCTTCCTATTGCTGTGACCCTTTAATATACCACAGGTTGAGAACTACTGCTTTATGGTGTCCTTCTACATAATTTACTAGTTTCCATAATCCATTGTTCTCTCCCTTTTTAGAAGTCTTTAAGAATGATAGGCCTTATGATGTCAGAGCTGTTTAATGTAGCTTGCTATGGGAATTATGAGCTCCTTAGGAACCAGAGGCATGGTTTTCATTCCATCTCTATTAGCTATCTCCCTTTGTGAAGCCTCATCAGGTATTAAGCACCTGGTATATTCTGAATGCATCCTTGCTTAAATTTCCAGTGTGTATATTCATAACATGAATAAGATCCCACTTTTGTACAGCAATCTACAAATTCCAACATAGTCATATAAATACTATTTCTCTGAATAATATGAGAAGTATAGGCAGTAAAAACTGTTATTTTCCTATAATTAAATGAAAATACTGAAGCTCTGATTAGTTAAGGAAATATCACATAGGAATAGTCAGCAAATGAACAGTTAGGATTAGATACTATAGTCTTAAAATTAAGCCCAAGACTGTTTTGGTTACAAATTTTACAATATGTCCCTCTATTCTTCTCTTAAGAGAAATTTTTTTTATATGTTCCTCAGTCATTTTACTTTTTTAATTAAGTAATAAAGAGGTATATCATGTATACATCAATGCATTTATGGGGTACAATGTGCTGATTTCGTATAAAATTTGGAATGCTTACATCATACTGGTCAATATATCCCTCACATCATTTACTTAATTATTGTGTTAAGACAATAATTTTGGAGAAATTTTTGGGATTAATTCTAAATCAATGAGGAGAAACAAGGGTGTGATTATTCTCAAAGTGTGGTTCTACCAACTGTCTTCATCAGAATGTTCTAATTCTTTTTTGTTTGATTAAAATTTGTCTCCAAGGCCGCACAGAAACCTTATGAATCTGATATGTTGGTACAGGGGCTGTAAAACAATACTCTCTATTAGAATTTAATGATACAAAAAGCTTCAGCAATTAAAACAAACTGGGTGGTTGTATTTTGATACCTTATGAGTCCAAAATTAGACTAATATTTTTCTTTGCAACTCTATCACTTAGAACAAATTTCCTGAGTTTTTATTTTGTTTATATTCTATCTTCTTCATCATTTACCAGTATCGTTTTCATGAAATGGGTATAAAATTGCTATAAACTCCTCCTAAAATGTCCGCCAATACATTTAATTGTAGCCGTCAACTCCTGACGTATGCATAACGGTCAGAAGTAAGGGGTGGAGAGTAGACTAGGAAGTCACAGGTGGCAGACTATTATATTTTGCCAACAACATTGACAGGCAAAGGGCATTTGTTTGTTTGTTTGTTTGTTTTGCAGTTTTTGGCCAGGGCTGGGTTTGAACCCGCCACCTTTGGTATATGGGGCCGGCACCCTACTCTATTGAGCCACAGGCACCGCCCCAACAAAGGGCATTTGTTTTAAGAGTGCACACTGATTTTTTTTGCATACATGTGTACAAACAAGTTGGAATAACATTAACAGTGTTAACTAGAATTACAATGCCTATAATATGGGTTGTCCTGTCTTTGAGAACAAAGTCAGAAAGAATGGTTATGTACCAACACGTATGCATGGAAATGACCATATAATTGTGGATAGCTTGGGTGTGCACAGGATAGGGCACATGCAGAGTCCAGAAAGTCCAGGGTAACACACTATCATGCAAAAGGAAAGCAACCACAGGATATAGAAAGGTCATGAAACCCATATAGAAAACCCATGACTACACTAAAGGTCCTCAATATCTCAGTGGGGGTCCATTCATCAATAATATCAACCCTGTACATGAAAGCATTTATAATATCTTAATTATGCCATTTGATGTATCTCTATGTGTGTATACACATTAATACAAATATAAACATAATCTTACTTGTTTATTTCAAAGTTATAATTCATTCCACAAGTATTTAATAAGTGCCTATAGGCAGCACTCCAAAATATAATTTCCTCCACGTTTAGTCCATTCCCTTTCATTTTTCTGTTTCCCATTTTGTTCTGAGCCTTATAACAAGTTGTATGGACTAAAGAATGTTGTATTGAACAAAATAACTCATTCTGGTTCCAATCATGTGTGCAATGCTTATTATTTGGGAGGGTTCCACCCACTAACAACTATGGTTTCAGAATGCATTGTTTTCAGATGTCTTCTGACATCACTCAGGCATGCTGATTGTACACACACAAATATGTCTGAGCTTGATAAGGACAAATTGCATATAAGCTCAAGTTCTTCTTTGCTATTATGTTTAAACAAAAATAACCATGTTAATTCCAGATCCAGTCAGACCATAAGAAAAGATGGCAGTTCTTGCCAAGTAGCAAAGGACAGATTGGTAAGAACAGAGGAGGAAAAAACAAAACAAAACAGAAACTTATTTTCCCTCTTAGAATGAACCATGCAAAAAGTCGAGTTGAACTGGAGGGCTGAAGCCAACTTCCATATGCCTTTATCTTGTCTAATAAGAAAACAACACTTGCTAACACCAAAAATACCAGAGACATAGAATCAGTATGGTATGTGAATGTGTGTGTGTGTATCTTTGTATAGAGAAAAAGATTAATTACAAGAAATTGGCTCACATAATTATAGAAGACAAAAATGTCTACGATCTGTGGTCAGTAAGCTAAAAAACCCAGGAGAAATAATGTGTAGTTTATTTGAAGTTTAAAGGCAGAAGAATCAGGAGAACTAATGATTCAAGTTCCAATCCAAAAGCTAGCAAGCTTGACTCCCAAGAAGGCCTAATGTTTCATTCTAGTCCAAAAAGAAAAAAAAAATAAAAGACTAATTTGCTAGTTCATGCAATCAGGCAGGAGATGTCAACCTCATAGCCATTTTGTTCTATTTAGGTAATGCTTGACCAAATGTCTGGACACCTCATGGGTCAGTCAAAGAAACATGAAATTATCTATCACACAGACCTTGAAATCAAGGTTTTCACCAAGCAGGAGATTGGACAATAATTTTCTCTAAGTCCCCACTCAAGACAGGTTCCCTTTGGTTGTGAGTGCCACCTCGATTCTGTTCTTCTCATGTGAGTTCCACCTCGATTCTGCCTGTAGTGTACTTTTCCAGTGTTCCAATCTGTAATTGGAAATTTAGACTGAAATATATATTAATCTCTGGAGTGGTCCCTTTATATTTCTTGCTTTTGATCAAGTCCTTCCTCAGCTTGGGATGTTTCCCCAAATAGGACTTTCATTTTGAGTCTTCTCTCATCAGGCAGATACCAAGGCCTCTGCCTTCAGACTGCTCACTCTAATAATAAAAGGCTAGAAATTGCAGTACAGGGGAAGAATCATTAAATTTGTATGGGCAAATAGATAATGGAAGCAGGCTGGGGCATTCTGATCAGAGGTTTTAGTCTTAAGTTAGCAAACTGACCAGAACTAATCAGCTGCACTATGATGGGCACCCTCTGTGCATTTTATATTGCATTAGACACTAGTCAGAACCAGGAATTGTGAACTTGGCTGATTACAACTCAGGTGGAGAGACAGAGAAAGAGGATGCTGCAAATTCAGTGGAAGGGACCTGGTGATATCTGAGGAGCAGTCAGTGGGTGATCAGGCTGAAGGAACTGGAAGGAGGAAGCAATCAGTGAATGCAGGTGGTTGGGAAGGGCTTTGTGCCTTCCTCCTTAAAATATGGGTGTTGTTTAGCTTTTTCTGAAGGAGAGGTACAAAGTCCTAGGCAGGAGAGAGGGTCTTTGAAGTGAGATGAAGGTGGGAATGAATGGTTCTTTTCTTTCTTTTTTTTTTTTTTTTAATAATTTTATTGAATCATAATTATGTACATTGGTGCAATCACAGGGCATGATTCATATACATTCAGAAATATTTTGATCATACTGTTACAGATATCCTTCATGGCATTCCCTTGATCACTATATAAAGACATTAATACTCTACCTTTAATAAGTTTTGCCAGTACCCTGCTAAGATGCCCCGTAGGTGTGTTCCCACTAATTGCCCTCCCTCTACCCATCCTCCCCCCACCCCTCCCCTCCCTTTCCCCTATCCCTGTATTCCTGTGCTATAATTGGGTTTTAGCCTTCATATGAAAGCTATAAATTAGCTTCATATTAGAACTCAACTCTTAATTTCTGAACCTACAGCTGAAAACCCTTTCACGATCATTCCTCTGCTTACAACTTAGCCTTCACTGTCTGAACTTTTGCTTCTTCGTCTATAAAATGAGTGAGTAAAATTATTATTCTTACCCATGATTTTGTGGTTTCTGTGATCTTTTAAACTTGGCACAAGCTCTGTTTCTAAGTACTACTTTAAATTAATGTTAGGTAAACTCAGTAAGAAACTCTGTTTGATATACAAACACACTGTTTAATCTCACATATTATAATTGCCTCAAGCATTTTAAGCAAAAAAAAAGTAAAATAAATTTAATAAATAAAAACCTATGTTTTGAGGGCTTGTGTTACTGTGACTTCAGCTGTTGCTGGCCTGTTGCTAAGGGTAAATTATTCCACTTGAATTTCAAGTTAAAACAAGTCAGTGATTTTTGCTAGTAATAATTCATGAGTGATGGGCTATTTTATTTTTAAAGAGTCAAGTAGAAAAAAACCTTCTGATTAGACAGAATCTAGATAAAAGTATGTTGGTGGTATAACATGATTTGTAAAAAGAAGAACATCTATACAATTAGTTTTTCTTTTCCTTTTGTTGCTATGTGAAAAAAAGGGAACAGAGTATCTTAGAGCAGAGAAGCCAAGGAGAAAGACTGAGATCTTTTGGTTGATGAGGACATGTCTAATTCTAAAAATACAATGCATACATAAAGATTGAGACTATCTGTTGTCAACATAATGGCTTAAATAAATATTTAAAGTATATGTATGTATGTGTGGTACATTTTTGACTTCACAATAATCTGAATCCCAAAGACCAGTACAAAGATGGTTTAGTAGTAGGGATAATAAATATCCAATCCATATTTGGGTATATAAATTGCGTATTACTAAAGCCAATGAAATTGAAATAGTATGAAAAGTATTTACTTGTAGGCTAAGCCCAATGGTTCACACAGGTAATCCTAGCACTCTGGGAAGCCGAGGCCACTAGATCACTTGAGCTCAGGAGTTCAAGACCAGCTTGCAAGAGTGAGACCACATCTCTACTGAAACTAGAAAAATTAACCCAGCGTTAAGGCATGCATCTGTAGCTGCAGCTACTCAGGAGGCTGAAACAAGAGGATAGCTGGAGCCCAAGAGTTTGAGGTTGCTGTGAGTTATGATGCCATAACACTCTAGTCAGGGTGAGGTGACAGGGAAAGACTCTGTCTCAAAAAAAAAAAAAAGAAGAATTAATTCTACATATTTACTAAAAAGAGAAATATGATTAAATAAGAATTATCCATTTAACTTATAGAATAGCTTAAGTTCAATTGTTTAATTAAAAGACTAATTTTTATTTTTTATTTATTTTTTTAACATGTATTTTATTATTCTTCATTACATTATTCCCTCCCACCCCCTAGTGGTAAGACAGAATTTATTTACAGAAAACACTAAAGCTCCTGGTAAAGGGAGAGAATTCTAGTGGGGAGAGAGAAACTCTCTCCATTTGTCTCCGGGTCTTTCCCCTATGTGCTCCTTTAGGCCTTTATCTCAGGGTATATATAGGTGTATGGGTTCCTTGGCCAGGAAACGAATGAATACAGTCCTTCCACCAGGGGCAAGGTGAATGAATGTATCAACGAATGGATACAATCCATTCATGGAATTGAGGACTAGGAAATTTACAAGAAATTGACCTAGGCATAGGAAATGGGGGTTCCACATTTAGTCCTAAGTGTGAAGTGAAGGAAATACCAAGGCACAGGGGTCTCCTCAGCAGTTGTCCAGCCTTTTTGGCAATTAGAGCCTCTGGTGGAGGTTGGAGGTCCCCCTCCTTGCTTGTCATCCAGCCTGCTGGCTCTTTAGCTGGCTGCCGCACCACCAACACTGCCAAGGAGGAGGCGGCAGGTCCGCCAGCCCCACTGAGCTGGCTAGGGTGCTAATTGTCCTGCATCAATTCTCCCTCTCTGAGTAGAAACTCCAACTGCTGTTAGGGAAAAGGGGCAAAGACTCGATCTAACTGCTTCCTGCTGAATTGGGCGATGATAGCAGAGGGCAGTTAGGGTTTCTCCAGAGGGAGAGTGATACAGGGGTTCATGGACTGGAACCATGTTTATTGCGTGTGGCTTAATGACATTTCTGGAAAATATAAATCTGATTAGTGTAATTAGTAATAGGCAAAGGTAGAACATCGTAAGGTCAGAAGCACTTATTCAATGATGCTAAAAGAAAACCATATTAGGGGTTTTCTTGCTGTTTCCTAAATAATAACCTCAAACTTTCTTTTGGCTCACAAGTGTAGGTGGTCTGTGGTTGGCTGTCTTCATTGCCT
>CAUYON010083675.1:0-20187 GCA_963573935.1 Arctocebus calabarensis | reverse complement strand
TCCGCCTCCCAAGTAGCTGGGACTACAGGCGCCCGCCACAACGCCTGGCCATTTTTTGGTTGCAGCCATCATTGTTGTTTGGCGGGTCCAGGGGCTGGATTCGAACCCGCCAGCTCAGGTGTACGTGGCTGGCGCCTTAGCCCACTGAGCCACAGGCGCCGAGCCAACACTGAATTTTCTAAAAACCACTGAATTGCACATAGTTAAGGGTGAGTTTAATGGTACGTGATTATATTTCATAAAATTAATGAAGAGGCTAAAAGAAAATATACATGTATCTGCTCAGTGTCAGGGGAAAAATGCAGTAAGCATAAACCACGTGGGCAAAGGACTTGAATAGACATTTCTATCCAAGATGAATGGGCAAGAAAAGGCTAGAAAGAATGGGAGAATAGGAATGGAATAACAGTGACGAGGAGAGCGACATTTTTCTTCTGTCTTTGTGTATTAACGCTGACTCTCACATACACACATTTATATAGTCAACCAGGATGTGGAGGCAGGCCAAGACAGAATACAAGCAGGAACAAGCAATCTGCATTGTGTTAAAGTGACTAACAATCACAACGAAGTTGGTGGGGAAGAACTGTCTTACAAAATTCTGGAAAATTGCATTTGACTATATATGATAATGCTAAAAGCAAAAAGAACTTTGTACAAATGTTTCATTCTAATTAGTACATTTTTTTTCCACCGGGGTATAAATTAGCAATTATGAAACTACTTTATCTGTGTTCTATAATTGAGCAAACAAGTAAATTTATGGTGAATAATGACAGTCAAGTTTCTCCCTATTGGCAAAATAAGTAATAAAGAAAGAAAGGGGGAAGACTGGAATGACCCCAGTGGTGTAGGATTGGAATCAGAGGTGTCAGTATGACTCACGGTTTTTAGTATACACGTACACACACACACACGTGCACTCACGGAAATGGATAGATAGAGAAATAGATCCTTTTTTTGGCTTGGTGCCTATGGCTCAAGCAGCTAAGTCACCAGCCACATACACCTGAGCTGGTGGGTTCAAATCCAGCCTGGGACGCCAAACAACAATGACGGCTGCAACCAAAAAATAGCGGGGCGCTGTGACGGGCACCTGTAGTCCCAGCTACTTGGGAGGCAGAGGCAGGAGACTCACTTGAGCCCAGGATTTGGAGGTTGCTGTGAGCAGTGATGCCACAGCACTCTATCCAGGGTGACAGCTTAAGGCTCTGTCTCAAAAAAAAGAAAGAAAGAAAAGAAATAGATCATTTTTTTACTAGCTTCTTTATAAGAGGACCTAGAAACAGTGACACCCCTGACACCTAGGAGCTATGAAATCTAGCATCCAGATGTGGTTTCTAAATGTCATTCTCCAATTTAAAAAACTAGGCTTCTCAGAGAAATAGTTGATTCCAGAGTTGGAGTGGAGAAAATAAGAGATGAACCTGGAGCACCTTATAGTGCCATAATATAAGGACATACTCAGAAAGAAAGGGGGCAGTTCATATCACAGGAATCCAGGAGCCAAATCAGAGTTTCCAGTGGCTGATGCTAGCATGATCTGAACAGCAATATAATGATAATCTTCCATTATAACCCGTAGAATAAAATAAATATCCATTAGTCCACACTGATATGAATAAACAAACAGAAAAAAGGAACATACGTCCTTGTCATATAATTCCAATTAACATGGAAGGAATAACGGAAGTAGAAAATCACGTTAGGCAAACGTTGCAGTAATAATTGTTGCAGGCAAAAACTACTGATAGATGCTAAAATTAGTGGGTAGAAAAATGTGAGAAATGGACAATTTCACAATCTCCAAAATATTTCCCTACAAGATACTTAATAAAGAAGCAATGTAGCTGGAACCACCTCACCGAGTGATCAATGTTAGCATTACCAATAAAAAGACCTTTCCCCTGAGATGATGCACTAGGAAGGATGCAACTTTATTTCTCTTGTATTCTTGCCAGAAATATATAACCTCAGAATAATCATGAAAAACCATGAAACCCAAATTTAAGGACATTCTACAAAATACCAGACTAGTACAACTGTGGCGCTTCAAACCTTTAATCCTAATAACACTCTGGGAGGGCAAGGCAGGAAGATTACTTGAGCCCAGGAGTTCAAGACCAGCCTGAGCAAGACCAAGATCAAGACCTGTCTCTACCAAAAATAGAAAAAATCAGCCGGGCGTGGTGGCAGGCACCTGTATTCCCAGCTTCTCAGGAGGCTGAAGCAGAAGGATCACTTGAGTCCAGGAGCTGGAGATTGCTGTGAGCTCTGCAGTCATCCACCTAGGGGGCACAGTGGGACTTTGTCTTAAAAATAAAATCAGACTGGTACTCTTCAAAAGTGTCAAGGTCATGAAGGAAGAAGACTGAGGAATTGTCATAGATTAAAGGAGAGATATGCATGAATTTAGTTGTCCTCTATTAGATCCTGGGTCAGAAAAAAAGACATTAGTGGGAAAATAAGAATAATGTTTGCAGGCTCAGCGCCTGTGGCTCAACGGGCTAAGGCGCCAGCCACGTACACCTGAGCTGGCGGGTTTGAATCCAGCCCCAGGGCCCGCCAAACAACAACGACGGCGGCAACTAAAAAAAAAAAAAAAAAATGGCCAGGCGTTGTGGCGGGCGCCTGTAGTCCCAGCTACTTGGGAGGCGGAGGCAAGAGACTTGCTTGAGCCCAGGAATTGGAGGTTGCTGTGAGCTGTGATGCCACGGCACTCTACCCAGGGTAACAGCTTGAGGCTCTGTCTCAAAAAAAAAAGAATAATGTTTGCAGATTGCTTTAAAAGCTTTCTATCACTGTGAATTTCCTCATTGGATAATTGTACTATAGTTATGTAAGATGTTAATGTTGGTGAATATGAAGTGTACTCTTTATACGATATCTCTGTAAAACTAAACTTAGTTCAAAATAAAACATCAAAACACCAAAAAAACTGTAAATGAAAAATAAACATTGTGAAAGTATGCGATAGGACAGATCAGCCTGTGAAAAAACCTACAAATTTTAGTTGAGCCCACGTGTAGGTCATTCATGCCTTCCATTGCAGCAGGCTGCTGACTGATCTCCTAGCCATTAAATTCCTTCTACCTGGTCACACTGCTGACAGATCTCCTAGCCATTAAATTCCTTCTACCTGGTCACATTGCTGCCAAACTGAGCGTCTTTACAGAGAAAACATTCTGATTGTATCCCTACCTCTTTAAAACCTACCATCAGTAAAGACCTGCCATGGTGGCCGCCAGGCTCTGCTCAGCCTGGATAAGACTGCGTTTGCAGCTCTGCCTGTCAGCGCTCGTGACCACGGCGTGGGCAGTTCCCCAGAGCCGTGCGCCGCTGATGACAGAGCTGTCATAACATCTTCATGTTAGTCGCCAGAACTCCTCCTAGGAAGAACCATGTGGAGGACTATTTTTTTTTAGAAAAAAGATTCTCATAAGCCACTTGGGATAAAGAAATACTTCCATAAGCCACAGTGATGGAAAAAAAAAAGATGGTCCTTAAACTGCTGTATGTAGGATGGTTAGAGAACTTAACCTCGCTCCTCAAAGGGAAGAGGGGAGCGGAGGGGGCGACTTCAATAGAAAGAATTGTGGGTCGATAAGGCGAGTTTCCCCTGCCTCAGAGAGATGGGAGAGGGGCAGAAAGTTCCTGGAAGCAGCAGGGCAAGAAGAGGAACTTTGAAGAGCAAACGTCTCTAAGGAGGGCTTTTTATTCTCAGCTCTGTGCTGTGTGGCCTCTGACCTGTCTTCCTGACAAAATATTCAGTGGTCTTTATTGCACTGCAGTGCTCGTGAATCCTTGGGGTGAACAGAAAGCTGATTCATACAGAAGAAAATTGTAAGAACTAGAGTATGAGAGGGGAATGCGGACTAGAGCAAGGCTAATGGTAACAAATTCTGAGCTGGCTACGTGACAGGTGCCATGCTAATTTTTTTCACACGCTGTCTGTGTTCCTGAAAACCAACCCCAGTGTCTGTGTTATTACAAAAGAGGAAACAGATTGGGATGGCGCAGGCGTCTCGCCCTAGCTCACGTGGCTACTACGTGAAAGTTATCAGATTCTAACCCAGGACCCCCAAACGGACACTAACTGCCCTCCTTCCTCTGTTGCAGCACCGTGTTGTCAGCCCTGCTCTTGTTCCCACTGGGGGCCGTGAGATGGGGACCATGTTCTGGGGGTCCCTGCAACCTCAGTGCTCAGCACAGGCCCGGCGTCTGGAGATGCTCAGCAGCGATCAGTGTTAGGATGCTTCAAGGTGGGAGAGCAAACCTGCTGAGCTGACAGAATCCCCGCTGCTGCTGATAGAATTCCAGGACCGCCGTCTCTTTCTCTGCCACAGCTGGAGTGATGGGCCGTATTTCTAGGGAGTATTCAGAAGAGGGTGACTCCCTCAGCTCTCGGTTTTAGGTAAGGCAGTCTAGAAAGTGAAAAGGAAAGCCGTACTGTCACCCGGGAAAACCCAATAACCAGCAGCCAGGAGGCCACACTGGTTGTGTTTATTTTCAGCTCCACATATTACACTTAAGTTAATTAAGTGCATGGGGACAGGAGGGTTGGAGGAGGGCACAGCAAAGATGAGTACTTAAGAGTTACAATCGTCAAAAGTAAAACAAGCAATTTACTCACATCTGTGGTCTCGCCTTTACACTCACACACCTAAATCTGACTTTGGTCAGCATGCAAAAATGGGAGTCACTCACAGGTGCTCTTGCTTGAGTGTGATCCTGGAACCAAGAGCGGCAGTATCACCTGGGACTTGTTAGATATGCTGAGTCTCAGACCCTCCCAAGACCTCCTGAATCCGAATCAGTATTTTAACGTGATCTCAGGTTATTTGCATCTATTTTTTCAAGTCTGGGAAGCACTACCATAGAGCAAGATATAAACAAGTGCCAATTTGCAGGAAGAAATACCATTATCATGCAAACCATGAGACAGCTAGCCTGCCCTCAGCATGCCCTCCATTCAGACAGATCAGGAGGTTGCCTGGTGGTCTCCACTTCCCACCACCACCGCGCCCATTCCCAGGAAGTGAATATCAAGGCCAAGCAAGTATTCACCAGGTGAGAGGGTGAATGAGAACATGGGGGAGGATGACAGGGGGGAAGTTGGAACATCTTCCAGGAAGAAAATTGTGCGTACAAAGTTCTTAAAGGGGAACACAGCATGATATTTTAAGGAATTGAGAGGTGGTCAGAGCCAGGCGGAGAGAGGCCATGTCCAGGTCACTTGAGCTTGTTTTCTATTTGTTGTTCAATGAACTTTATTTTGGAATAATTTAAAATTTATATAAAAATTACAAGGATAATACAGAAAGTTTTCATATAGCCTTCAGCCCATCCATCTTAATGTTTTGTTTGTTTGTTTGTTTGTTTTTGAGACAGAACCTCAAGCTGTCACCCTGGATAGAGTGCTGTGGCATCACAGCTCACAGCAACCTCTAATTCCTGGGCTCAAGCGAGTCTTCTGCCTCCGCCTCCCAAGTAGCTGGGACTATAGGCGCCCGCCACAACGCCTGGCCATTTTTTGGTTGCAGCCGTCATAGTTTGGTGGCCTGGGCTGGATTCGAACCCGCCAGCTCAGGTGTAAGTGGCTGGCGCCTTACCCTGCTGAGCTACAGGCGCCGAGCCCCGTCCATCTTAATGTTGACATCTTACAATCCCCTGTGGCATTTGTCAAAATGCACCCAGAGGCATGGCTACATCTCACTAGTTTTTCTGCGTCCTCTTCTAGGAC
This sequence comes from Arctocebus calabarensis, assembly GCA_963573935.1. Classification (NCBI taxonomy): domain Eukaryota; kingdom Metazoa; phylum Chordata; class Mammalia; order Primates; family Lorisidae; genus Arctocebus; species Arctocebus calabarensis. The sequence goes on along the minus strand of CAUYON010083675.1, from coordinate 14,444 downwards.
CCAACCCAGGATACCACATTAACATCAAGAAAGTTGAGGGTCGAGAATTCATCCTCGAACTTAGTAGTGGGGAGGAAAGTCTGACTGGCAAATAAAAGTTCAAGAAGACAGTGAGAAGGAAGAAACTGCAGATAGCAAGTACAGATGGCTCTCTTGAGGAATTCTTCTGTTGAGGGAAGCAGGAAAATCCAGCAGTCATTGACAGATTGTGTCCCTTCCCTGCGTTTTTTGTCGTAGGAGAAACCACAGCAAGTTTACATGCCGATGCTCCTGGTCCAGGAGAGGGGGATCTGTACCACGTGGGAGAGTGAGGCTGAAGACATGCTCCCACAGGGGCAGTGAGGAGCCAGGGTCAACACACAGGCGCAGGCCACAGCTGGACGGGAAATACACCAGGATAGGTACAGGGTAGGTAGGTTGATATGAAGGTGTCGAGAATATGTAGACGTTCTCAGTGAAACACAAAGCAAATTTAATAGAATTGTGTCAAAATAATTGTGTTGCAAGTGTTTGTCTTACTAAACTTTTTCTGTATAAACATTCTTCTGTTGCCCAAATAGCATAGTCATCCATCTTCCGCTTTAAATAAGTCTAAGGGAACGCTGGTCTTGAGTCTGGATCTCCTGTGAGTCTCTTAAGCTTTCTCTGTTAAGGCAATAAGTCGCAGCCTGAGGCTAGTCAGCTATTGCCTTCAAAACACTGCGTGTGCTCATAAGGCCCAGGGATCTGAGCAGAGCCACCAGTGCTGTGGAGAAATAACTTAGCCACACCCTATCCTGACAAGGTGACCTAATAGCATCTTGAGCAGAAATAACCGCACAGAGCTCCCAATTATAAATATGATACAATGTTTCATTTTCATGTTCCTTGGGATGTTACAAAGTAATGGTTTGCACCCTTTGCAAAAAGTTCCCAGCTCCAAAATAGTGGCATTCAGCTTAAGTTGGGGGCAGTACTACTGAGAGGACACACAAAAAACAGGGGGAGGGTAAAGATGAGCAAAGATGAGGACATCTAATGGCCACCAAAGGTCCTCACCGCCAACGGGAAACCACTTTCACCCAGCTGGCCTTCACACACAATTGCAACTTGGGATGGGGAAGGAAGCAGAGGATCTGGGTGGCACCCAGATACCAAGAGGAAGTGGGGCAGGAGGAGGACCAGCGAGTGAGGACCAGCTGGGGCCCGGAAGTCCACTGGGAGGTCAGTGCCCCTCTGACCCACTCACCCAACTCTGTGACTTGGGGCAAGTATCCTACTTATTTCCTGCAAGTATCCTACTTGCTGAATGTTTCTTCAACAATAAAATGGAGCATAATATGTACTTCAGAGTACCTTCATGAAAATTATAGAGATTATGTATCTGGAGTTCCCAGTGGCTGGGCACAGTGGCTCCTGCAGATAATCCCGCCACTTTGGGAGGCATAGGTGGAAGGCTCATGTGAGACCAGGAGTTTGAAACCAGCGTGGGCAATATACCAGGACCTGTCTTTAGAAAAAAATTTAAAGTTAGTAGGACATGGTGGTATAAGCCTCTAGTCCTAGCTACTGGGAGGCTGAGGCAGGAGGATTGCCTGGAGCCAGGAGTTTGAGGCTGCAGTGAGCTGTACTCTAGCCTGGGCAATAGGGCAAGATCCTTTCTCTATAAATAAATAAAATTCTTAGCACATGGAAAACAGCCATTAAACAACCATTATTCTTTTCCATGCACTGGTTAATTTTCTGTTGCTTATAACTGAAAGCCTAAAACTGGGTAATTTACAAAGAAAAGGAATTTATCTCTTATCGTCACAGAGGCTAGGAAGTCCGAGGTCGAGGGGGTGCCTCTCGTGAGAGCCTTCTTGCTGATGGGGATTCTCTGCAGACTCCTGAAGCAGCACCAGGCACCAAATGGTGAGAGAGCTCACCTGTCAGTTCAGGCCTCTCTTCTCGTAAACCCACCAGGTTCCCTCCAGTGATAACCTATCAATCCATCGATCCACAGATAGATTAATCTACCCCTGACGGCAGAGCCCTGATGGTCCAACCACCTCATAAAGGCCGACTGCTGAAGTCTGCTGCACGGGAGTTAGTCTCGGCTGTAGTTTTGGAGGGCAACGTTCAAACCACAGCGCACACTATTTCTGAGAACGTGATGTTCTGCCCCGGCCCAGCTTCGTTTATTACCTACTCCAAATCCAATTAATGTTCATTCCCATTTTTTTAAACAAATATTTATTGCTATCTTGCCACTCTCTGAGATGGGCTCTGATATAAACTGGTGAGCAGAAGCAGCCACGGTTCCTGCTCCCACAGAACTTACTACCTACCTGATGGAGAAGCCAACACACTGATTTTGAAATCACACAAACATTGAGATCGTGGTGTTCTGAGAGGCTAACAGGAGTTAACCCCATCAGGGAGGATGTCCCGGAGGAAGTGAGCTTTCAGCTGAAATCTGAAGGTCAATTAAGCAAAGCCAGGTGAGGAGGCAGAGGGAACAGCATGGGCAAAAGTCGGTAGCAGGAAGTACTGAAAACAGCCCAACAGCCTCGGAAGAGAAAGACCTCCACGGAGGAAGCCACTGAAATGGAGCGGGGTGACTGAAGCAAGACCAAAGCGCGCAAGGAGGGCTGGCCAGGAGTCTGTAAGGCTTTGATTTACAACGACCGAATCTTTCTTAAATGACAAGGGAAACAAAATAATAGTGCTTCGTGATTTTATTCATGGCATTAATAAGATTCCACTTTAAATTACTATGTGGAGGGCGGTGCCTGTGGCTCAGTTGGTAAGTCGCTGGCCCCATATACCAAAGGTGGCGAGTTCAAACCCGGCCCCCGCTGAACTGCAACAAAAAAACAGCCGGGCCTCGTGGCGGGTGCCTGTAGTCCCAACTACTCAGGAGGCTGAGGCAAGAGAATCACCTAAGCCCAGGAGTTGGAGGTTGCTGGGAGCTGTGATGCCACAGCCCTCTACTGAGGGTGATAAAGTGAGACTCTGTCTCTACAAAAAAAAAAAAAAAAATCAGTATGTGGAGTGGTTTTTATTTCTCTCATTTTGTATCTTTCCTTATTGTTTACATTGTTTATAATGAGTGCTTGCCATTTTTCACAAAAACACATTTTTCTAAGTCAACTTGATTGAGATATTATTTATCTACAATAAAATGCATCTTTTTTTTTTTTTTGTAGAGACAGAGTCTCACTTTATCGCCCTCTGTAGAGTGCGGTGGCGTCACAGCTCACAGAAGCCTCCAACTCCTGGGCTGAGGCGAATCTCCAGCCTCAGCCTCCCGAGTAGCTGGGACCACAGGCGCCCGCCACAACGCCCGGCTACTTTTCTGTTTTGCAGTTTGGCCGAGGTGGGGTTTGAACCCGCCACCTCCAGTAAATGGGGCTGGCGCCCTACTCAATGAGCCACAGGCACCACCCAAAATGCATCAGTTTTAAGTGTACATCTCTGTGAGTTTTGACAAGTTTATACACCCGCGAAACTAGCACTACAATCCAAATGTAGACTATTTCATCCCTCCGGTATTTCCTAGTCGGTCTCCTCACTCCTGCTCCAGGCAACCATTGACCCACTTGCCGCCCCTGCAGATTCATCTTTCTTGAGTTTCATAGAAATGAGATACTATACTATGGACTTTTTTGTGACTAACTTTTTCTGGTCCACATGTACCCCTTCTTTCATGTGTATTCGTAGTCCATTCCTACTTATTGCTGATAATATATTCTACTGTGTGGATAGTCCAACATTTGTTCATCCAGCTCACCTGTGGGTGAACATTCAGGTTGTTTCCAGTTTGGGCTGTTATGCATAATAAATCTGCTGTGAATGGCATGCCATGGACATGTTTTCATTTCTTTCTTTTTACTTATTTATTTTCAGACAGGGTCTTACTCTGTCACCCAGGCTGGAATACAGTGCTGTCATCATAGCCCCTCAAACTATCATAGCTTTGGACTCCTGGCCCCCATCTTCCCACGTCAACCACTAGGACTACAGGTGCCAGCGTCATGCTAACGTCCCTATGTTGCCCAGACTGTCTCCAACTCCTGGCCTCAACTGATCCACCTGCCTTAGCCTTCCAAAGTGCTGGGACTCCAAGCATGAGTCTCTGTGCCAAGACTGTGTTCATTTCTTTTAGATAAATACCTAAGAGTGGATTTTTTTTTTTTTGAGACAGAGTCTCACTTTGTCACCTTTGGTAGAGCGCTGTGGCATCGTAGTTCACAGCAACCTCTAATTCTTGGGCTCAAGCGATCCTCTTGCCTCAGCCTCCCGAGTAGCTGGGCCTGCGGGTGCCCGCCACAATGCCTGGCTTAAGAGCAGAATTTCAACAACTACTATAGTAAATGTATCTTTAACTTTGTAAGAAGTTCCACAGCTGTTTTCCAAAGTAGTTGTACAATCGTACATAATCACCAGCAGTGTAGAAGAGATCCTGTGTGTTGTATTTTCCCCAAAGCTTGGTATCATCTCATTTTAGCTATTCTGGAGGGTGTGCAGTGCCCCCCCATCATGGTTTTGATTTGCTTTTCCCTGATGACTAGTGGTAAAGTCTTTGTCAGATATTAGCGTATTATGTCGTATCCCATTCTGTGGCTTGCCTTTTTGGTTTTTCTTGTTTTTTTTGCAACTTCATTGAAATGACCCTTGTTTGAGTTTTAAACAATGTCTTTTTGAGAGTGGAATTTTAAAATTTTCATGCATCCTATATTATAAATTTTTTTATTTTCTGGTTCAGGGTTTTTGTGTTCCAGATAAGAAATCTAAAGAAAGAAAAACAAGAAGAGAAAAGAAACCTCTCCCTATGCAAAGGTTGTGAAGATTTTCTCTTATATTTTCTTCTAGAAGTTATATAATTTTAAAATACATTTAGGTGTATAATCTTTCTTAATTTAAGTTTTGTGAATGACATGAGAAAAGAGTTGAGGTTCATAAAACTTTTTTGAAAGTGAATTAATAAAACACACAGCCAGGTACAGTTGAAAAGACCAGTCACAGACTGAACCAGAAATGGTCACTGATTTCCCCACATCATGTCACTAAAGGTAACATGATGTAATTATGTTACCACAGGTAATTATGGTGCAAAAGCCAGATCTTGTGGGTTCTTGTGCAAATGCATTCCATATAATTGTACTCATATGCACACTTCCTGGTATATCCATTTGTGACTGTTCATTTCTACCACTCAGCTCTGATTAACAAAAAAATGAATCAAAAGCAGTTGCACTGTGGGTGAGGCACTTGACAAGTAAAAGAAAATGTGAACTTGCACCCTGTCCCCAAAAGACAAACACCCCAGGTGGCATCGGCAGATGCTACTCACGGGTGACTTTATTAGGAAGCCAAAGCTACCTCTACCAAAAATACTTCCCCGCTGACCTGCCCCAGCGTTCTCATCGCCACCCTTAAGAATCACACCTCCTAATATGTACACACCTGTGATCTCCATGTGTGGTACATATTCGAAGGGTCAGGAGAAAACTTCTAAATACGGATCAAAAATGTTTTCATATAGTAAACGAGAATGAATGGTATGTCAATCAGGTTGATAACAATATCTCAGATTGCGTGTGAAGCCCCCACACTGTACCCCATGGTTGAACTAATGTACACAGCTATGATTCAATTAAAAAAATAAATAAATAAATGTAGACCTGTTCTTTGATCCTGCAATTCCTTTACTAGGTGTATATCCAAGAGACCAAAAATCACTTTGCAACAAGGATATTTGCACCAGATTGTTAATTGCAGCTCAATTCATAATTGCCAAGTCATTGAAGAAGCCCAAGTGCCCATCCACCCATAAATGGATTAATAAATTATGGTATATGTATACCATGGAATATGAAGCAGCATTTAAAAAGATGCAGACTACCTCTCTTATGTTTTAAAAAATGTAGCTAGTAAATATTACTCTTAGTGAAGTATATCTGGAATTGAAGCAAATTATCCAATTACTACTATGAATCCAATTTATAATCACTCACACTTTCATAAGAGAGATGAATCACAACTATAGCCCTGGTTGAAGGAGGGAAAGGGAGGAGCATGGGAATGGATTAGGGTGATTCTATAGAGGGAGAGTAAATGGTGAGACCACACCTATGGAGCATACTGCAAGGGTACAAGTGAAATCTATCAAGTATAGAACACAAATATCTTAACACTGTGATTAAGTAAATGAGGTGAATGCTATGTTAATTAGTAGGATTAAGCACTCCAATTTGAACAAATAATCAACACATTGAATCCCAAAAAGGCATAAATGTATCCATGATCTATATATACCTGACTTAACAAAAAAAATAATAATAATAAAAATCACTCATAATTATTTGCCAAAAAAAAGAGACCACATTTATATTCTACACTTGTGAAATGCACCATAGGTGTGTTCCCACCAATAACTCTTTCTCCACCCATCGTCTACCCTTCCCTTTGCTCCCCCTCCTCTTTCCCCTTCATCTTGTGTGGAGAGCGGGCTATGAGATGGCAGAGCCCTCACAGCCTGGGGATCATTAAGAGAATAAACCCCCAACTACTTCTCCTCCATTCCCCAAACAGGCATTTTCCTTTCTTCATACTTCCTCTGCCAGAAGTCACATAGCCCTTTCTTTCTATAGTTATCTTTGCAGAGATCCTTGAGATCTCTCCCTTCTTTCTCTTTGTCATATGCTAACAAAGTTGAGCAGTAACCACTAAGTCACATAGTTTTTCATTTGTTTGGTCAACTATGCTAAGATCCTTGTGATCTTGCCATTTTTACTTCTTGTCATATGTTAATGAAGTTGAGCAGAAAACATTAACAAGACGGTTTGTCTTTGTTAAAGTCATTTACAATTTCATATTGTATTGTAAGAATAAAACTATGTCTTTTGTTTATGCTACTTCCCCATTTTGTCTATGCTACTTTCCCCTGGACAACCCTATACAGATACTATAAAATAAAGCTGATTTTGTGCTTCGGCACTGGCTGTAGTCATCAGCTCAGTCAGTCCTCCTGGTCCCATCCTTTGTGTCTGTGTCTTCTCTTGTGTTGTATTTTCCTCATTCCCCACCACTTCCACTCTGGTTCGCTCTCCTTTGCCATTCTGGTTTGCAACAATCTTGGCTGTAGTTGGGCTATAGCTTTCATATGGAAGTGTGAGTCCTTATAAATTGGATTCATAGTAGGGCTGAGTACATTCAATAATTTTTATTCCATTCTTGAAATACTTGGCTAAGAAGAAAATGTTCTGGCTCCATCCATGTAAACATAAAAGAGGTAAAGTCTCCACCTTTTATAAGATTTCAACTCAAAGTCACCAATCCACTAGGATTAGTCAGAATCTATCTAAATACAAGACAGACTCATCCAGCCCCATCATAACAAGCAGGTCCCCAGAGTATTAGGCTGTAGTTTGGAACAGGACCTTAGTAAAGCCATAGAGGAAAAGCCACAGTCACCAGTCCAAGAACTCTGGTAAAGGACTAATTAATTACATCTTCAGGAGCCCCAATTTAATTCCATCTTACCAGCCTCTCTAAACAAATGGATAAAAATAACCATGGGGCAGAATCAATGGAAAAACTTGGGCAACATAAAGAAACAGAGTAGATCAACTCCCACAGGGTACAGCAAAATACATGCAACAGAATATGCTATTCATAAACAAATGGGTGAGATATCAGAAATTGAGTTGAGAATTTGGATAGCAGATAAGATTAACAGCATTGAAGTAAAATTGGAACTAGAAGTTCAAGGAGTAATTCAAAAGCTGGCTCAAGAATTCAATGAATTCAAAGATAATATCACCAAAGATTTTGACAAATTGAGGCAAGAATTTGGATCCCTCAAATATCTAAGAAATACAGTAAAATTCCTCAGCCATAGGATGGAGCAGGAAGAAGAAAGGATCTTCGATGTTGATGACAGTTTTTAAATGCTCCCAAATGCTCACAGATGAAGATAAATGGAGAGTAAAGATGGATTATTCCCTGAGAAGTGGTGGGACCACTCCAAGAAAGCAAATATTCGCCTTATTGGAATTCCTGAAGGTTAGGAGAATGATCTGAAAGGCACAGATGCTACTCCAAGAGATATTAGAGGAAAACTTTCCAAACATGGCAAGAGATACTGAAATTAAGATAGCAGATAGTTTTAGGATCCCAGCACGATTCAATCCAAATACAGCATCCCCTAGACACATTGTAATAAACTTCACCAAAGTTAATATGAAGGAGAAAATCCTTCAAGCAATCAGATGCAAGAAAATCATAACCTACAAGGGGAAGAATATTAGAATAACTGCAGATAAGCCAGAAGAGGATGGTCATCAACCTTCAATCTTCTTAAACAAAACAACTTTCCTCCCAGGATCCTGTATCCAGCTAAATTGAGTTTCATTTATAATGGAGAAGTCAAATACTTAAATGACATTCACATGTTGAAGAAATTTGACATAACTAAACCAGGTCTTCAAGATATTTTCAGACCCATACTCCATAATGACCACCACAATTCTCTACCTCCAAAGTAAACTCACTCAGAAAATATTGATCAAAACCCATCTTCCACAGTGGTGAAAGGATTAAAACATCCACTGGTCTTTTGAGAAACTTGACACCCAAAATACTACTAGGATTATCAATACTCTCAATTAACACGAATATCTAAAATTATCCACTAAAGAGGCACAGTTTGGCTGACTGGATACAAAAACTGAGGCCAGATTTCTGCTGCATACAAGAATCTCATTTTATCTTAAAGGATAAATATAGACTCAAGGTGAAGGGATGGACAACTATAATCAGGCAAATGGAAAACAGAAAAAAGCAGGGGTTGCAATTTTATTTGCAGATGCATTAAGTTTTAAACTAACAAAAGTAAGGAATGGCAAGAATAGTCACTTCATATTTGTTAATGGAACTGCTCAACATGATCAGATATAAATTATTAACATTTATGCACCCAACCAAAATGCTCCCCAATTTATAAGCAAGACCCTAACACACATGAAAAATTTGATATCTTCTAGGAACAAAATAGTTGGAGATTTTAACATCCCTTTGGCATTGTTGGATAGATTTCCCAAAAAGGACTAAGCAAAGGAATTCTGAACTTACATTTCACCATACAACAATTGGATTTAATAGTCATCGACAGAACATTTCATCCTAAGAAAATTGTATACACATTCTTCTCATCAGCCCATGGAACATCCTCCAAAATTGATCACATCTTAGATCACAAGGCTAACCTCAGCAAATTTAAAAGAAAAGAAATTATTACTTGTATTTTCTAAGATCATCACAGAACAAAAGTTGGACTCACCAATAACAGGACTCTGCATACTCATACAAAGACATGGAAACTAAATAACCTTATGCTGAAAGATAGCTGGGTCAAAGATGAGATTAAGAAGGAAATTACCAATTTTATGGAACAGAATGACAGTTAAGATATGACTTATCAGAATCTCTAGGATACTGCAAAGATAGTCCTAAGAGAGAAATTTATACTGCTGCAAGCCTTCCTTAAGAGAATGGAAAGAGAGGAAGTTAACAACTTAATGGGACACCTCAAGCAACTGGAAAAGAAAGAACACTCCAACCTCAAACCCACCAGAAGAAAAGAAATAACCAAATTTAGAGCTGAATTAAATGAAATCAAAAACAAAAGGATTATTCAGAAGATCAACAAATCTAAAAGTTAGTTTCTTGAAAAGTTTAGCAAAATTGGTAAACCCTTGGCTAGCCTAACCAGAAATACAAAATTAAAATCTCTAATTTCATCAATCTGAAATGATAAGATGAAATAACAAAAGACACCTCAGAAATTCAAAAAAATCTTAATGAATTGAATACTACAAAAGTATCTATTCTCATAAATACAAAAATCTGAAAGAAATTGACCAACACTTGGAAGCACACCATCCTAGACTTATCCAGAAAGAATTAGAAATATTGAACAGACCTATATCAAGTACTGAAATAGCATCAACTATATGAAATGTCCCAAAAAAGAAGAGTCCAGGACCAGACACCTTCACATTAGAATTCTACCAAACCTTTAAAGAGGTACTAGTACCTATATTACTTAACCTTTCCAAAACAAAACAAAAAAGAAGGAATACCTCTCAACACATTCTATGAAGCAAATTTCATCCTGATCCCCAAACCAGGAAAAGACCCAACAAGAAAAGAAAATTGTAGACCAATATCTTTGATGACTGTAGATGCAAAAATATTCAATAAGATTCTAGGAAACAGAATCCAGCAAAACATCAAACAAATTATACAACATGATCAAGTTGATTTTATCTCAGTGTCTCAAGAATGGTTCAATATATGTAATTCAATAAATATAATAATTTACATAAACAAAATTAAAAACAAAGACCAAATGATTCTCTTTTTTCTTGTTTTTTTCTGTGTTGAGATTATTTAATTTTACTGGTAATGATCTTTTGTTTTGATTGATTTTCTATAGTTTCCTGTTTTCTATTTAATTGATTACCATTGTAATTTTTTGTTTGTTTGTTTTTGCGTTTTTTGGCCAGGGCTGAGTTTGAACTCACCACTTCTGGCATATGGGGCTGGCATCCCATTCCTTTGAGCCACAGGCAACACCTGACCATTGTAATTTGTATTACTGCTTTTCTTCTGCTTTAAATTTAACTTCCCCTTCTTTGTTTATTATCTTAATATAAATATTTAATCTATTTATGTTAGGTATTTATTCTTTTTATTTTCTTATATAAAGTAATTTATTAAAAGGAATATACTCACAAAATTATGTAGTCTGACAAATCACAAGATCTGCAGTTTGAGTTGGGAAGCTATAGACCCAGGAGAGGGCCTTGTGTGCTCCCACTGTAATCATGTCTACCTATCCTGGAATACAGTCCATCATTTCATACATGCCTTTACACAATTTCAATACATGTAGGAGTACAGGAAGTTTTGTATACATGGATTAATGTTATATAGGTAAATCCTGGATGAAGCGGAAGCTGTAACACGAATAGTGTACATCGTACCCAATAGGTAATTTTTCACCCTTCATTCCTGCCTCCTTTCTGAGTTTCCAATGTCCATTATACCACTCTGTATTACCCTGCATACCTATAGATTAGATCTAATTTATAAGTGAGAATGTATGGTATTTGCTTTTACAATCTTGACTTAATTTATTTAGGATAATGGCTTCCCATTCCATCCATATTTCTGCAAAAGATAATTTTTTTTTTCACGGCTGTGCAGTATGTCATGGTATATGTATACCACTTTTTCTTTGTTCACTCATCATTTTATAGGTACTTATGTTGATTTCATATCTTTGTAGTAATGAATTTTGTTGAGATAAGCCCACGTGTGTCTTTTTTTTCCATGATATTATGGAGGTACACACATTTTGGTTACGTAGTTTCTTTTTGTATGTTTTAAGTCAAAGTTATAATATTCTCTTCACCCAGAAAATGTGTAGTGTACCTATTACATGTGATTTACCCACCCCATCCAATCCATTTAAATTCCATTGAGTTTTTCTTCAATATGTGCACATAGTGCTGGGAAACTAGTTCCAATTTAGTATTTAGTACATGTGGGGTTTTTAGATCATTCTTGTGGTACCTTACTTAGAAGAGTGGTCTCAAATTCCATCCAGGTTACAAAAGATATCAGGCCACTATTTCTTATAATTGAGTAGTATTCCATGGTATGTTGCAACCTGAGAACTGAGCCACAGTGCAGGTGGGTCCCCACAGTGACTAGGAGTCCCCCTGCACAGGGACCTTGCCCGACTGCCTGGTGTCTGGCAGACAAAGAGAGAGAAAGTGCTGTGAAATTTACATACATACATGCGTACACGTATGGTGTTCTGAACCACGACAGCACTGGATCATTCTCTTGCAGGGCTAACAGGTGCCATCTTGAACCCAGAATTCAGGCTACTTATTAGAAATTTGAGAGCATGTGTGCATGGCAAAAAGTAGAAAGGTAACAATTTTATGTTCTAATTAAACAGACAGTTCTTTTTTCAAGTAAGAAGATGTCAGGATGAAGGAAGGGGGGTATTAAGCTACAGATCAAAGAATATATCTAGAAGAATTTAATAAGGGAAAGTTGTGGTCTATAGGTCAAGCTGTCTGCAGGATATCTGCAGGGGTAATTGTCAGTCACTTTCCAGTTTTACTTATATTCTGTCTCTATGCTGCTGATGTCTATCTAGACATTTCCCAGGCTATTTTCTCATATACTCTGCTGAACGTTCCAGCCCCTCTTCACCATCTTAAGAGAACACCACAGCAAAGGTGCTGAAATTCTGGTCCATAACCCACTCGAGACTTCATGGGGTATGCCAGGCTACTCTAGCTTTCACTCACAATGATATACATATACTACATTTTATTATTCCATTCACGTTTTGATTGGCAATTGGTTGTTTCCACATTTGTGATTGTGAATTGTGCTACTACAAACCTTCCCATGCACGTGTCCTTTTTTACGCAATGTCTTTCTTTTCCCTTTGAGTGAAAATACCTAGTAGTGTGATTCCTGGATCACATGGTAGGTCTATTTTTAGTTCTCTGATCATATCAAAATTTCCTAAAGCAACAGATGCCAGTGGAGATTCAGAGAGAAAGGAAAACTCTTATGTTGATGGTGGGACTGCAAACAAGTACAATTTGCATGGCAAGTAGTATAGAAATACGGCATGTGTCTTTTTGATATAGTGACTTGTTTACCTTTCAGTAGACAGCCAGTAATGGGATCATCAGATTGCATAATAGATCTTGCTTTAGTTCTCCATATCATTTTCCATTGAAGATGCACTAATTTAAACTCCCACCAAAAGTGTACAAGAATTACCTTTTTGCTACATACATGCCAACATATGTTGTTTTTAGATATTTTTAATAATGCTTATTCTGACTAGGATAATGTTTTATTTCCTTATGATTTTCATTTTCAATTGCCTTCCATGATAACTAGAGATTTTGACCATATTTTCATATATTTTTGGCCACTTCTATTTCTTCTTTTGAATAATGTTCATTCATGTCCTTTGCTCACTTATTGTTTAGAATATTTGGGCTTTTATAATTTGCTTTAGTTCTTTGTTCTTTCTGGATATATATAGTTTAGGAAAATTTTCTCCTGTTCTTTTGGTTATCTGTATACACTGTTGATTATTTCTTTTGATGTGCAAAAGCTTATTAGTTTCATTAAGTCTCATATATTTATTTTTGTGTTTTTTACCTTTCCTTTCAGGGTTTTAATCACACATTATTTTCCTAGGGGAATATTCAAAAGAGTTTTTCCTAGGTTTTCTTTTAGAATTTTTACAATTTCAGTTCTTACATTCAAGTCCTTAATCCACATTGAGTTAATTTTGTATGTGGTGAAAGATAAGGATCTAGTTTCATTCCTATTTTTCCAGCATTATTTATTTAAAAGGGTGTCCTCATCCCAGTGTATATTTTAACCTGCTTTGTGAAATAACAGTACATTGTAGATATATGGTTTTATCTTTGGGTCCTCTATTCTGTTCCATTTTTGTATGTGTCTACTTTTATACCAGTACTATGCTGTTTTTGATAGTATAGCTTTGCAGTATAACTTGTAATTGGATATTAATATCTCCAGAGTTGTTATTTGTGCTAATGTTTGATTTGGTTATAATTCTTCCAATCCAAAAACTTGATTTGTTTTTCCACTTGTCTGTATCATCTATGATTTTTTATCTGTATTTTATAGTTATTTTTCCATTGTGTATTGTTAGAATGCTTTGGATGATCAATCAACAATCCTTGGGGTTTTTTTATGGCCTCTCTGGTGTGTTCTAGTTATCTAGAAATCTATTTTTATTTCAGTACCATGCTGTTTAACTTTTTTTATAAACCCTCCATATTTTTCCTTATTTTTTTTAAATGATTCCAAGAATTTTTATAATTTCATATAAATTTTAAGATTTTTTTCTAATTCTGTAAAAATTATACCAGTCATATTTTCATGAGAAACGTACTGAATCTTTAAATCCATTAATGTAGGCTAACACACTAATTGATTTTTATGTGGTAAAAAATTCTTGTACTTCAGTAAGAAATTTCACTTATTTATAGTGTATGACTCTATGATTGTGCTATTGAATTGGTTTGCTAATGATTTACTTCAGATTTTTGTGCCTATATTAATTAGACACATTGAAATAATTTTATTTTCTTAAAAGTGGAAAGGTGCTGGGTGAACTGTCTGGCAACCTGTGAAAGCTATAACTCAACTGTAGCCCAAGAAGAAGGGAAAGAGCAGAGGGAGGATAGGTGGAGGGAGGGTAATTTATGAGACCACACCTATGGTGCATTTTGCAAACATACATGTTAAATTTACTAAATGTAGAGTGTAAATGTCTGAACACAATAACTAAGAAAATGCCATGAAGGCTATATTAACCAGTTTGATGAAAATAT
>CAUYON010083673.1:0-11112 GCA_963573935.1 Arctocebus calabarensis | reverse complement strand
GAATCCCATGTACTCAAGTTTGATATGAGGACAATTAATGACAATTATTGACACGGTGGGGGTGAAGGAAGGGGAGAGCAGAGAGAGGAAGAATGAGGGAGGGGTGGGGAAAGGAAGAGCAGAGAGAGGGAAAGAGTGAGGAGGGTGGGGTCTTGGGGTCTTGGTGTGTGCCACACCTTTTGGGGGCAAAGCACGATTGTAAGAGGGACTTTTCCCAACAAATGCAACCAGTGTAACATGGTTTCTTGTACCCTCAATGAATCCCCAACAATTAAAAAAAAAAAAAATACCACTGTGCTCAGAGGTGGGCAAGAGTCAGAATGCAATTTTTGCATAATTAGAAGGTAAAAGTGGACTGGGCACTTAAGCTCAAGCACATTATTCATGAAGTTTATTTCCTCTTATCTCCAAACACCTCTAATGAGCAAGGCTTCCTGACAATGACTGTGTGGCAGGTGAGAGGTAGAGCCAGCTGGAGATGATCTGAGAGAGGGGTCAAGGTTTCCAGAGGGAAGAGAAGTGATGTCACTGGCACAAATGGAGGTACTGAGCATGAGATATAGAAGGCAAGAATCCATAATAACAGCAAAGGTGATAGCAATAACAATGACAAAGGGACTATCCCCTTCCTTGTCATCTATTTTATTTGGAGATGAAAGGAGAGTCTCCCAGCAACCAGACACTAGTTTTTCTAACTCCCAGGATTATATCTAATACATTTGGAGTTCAAGTCCAGTTCTCAGAATGATAATCCATTTTCACTGCAAAGATAATAATCATTTTTCAACTGTTTTGAAAAACTAATAGACATTTTTTAAAATTTCTTAATTTATATTGAAGTGATACATCTTGAAAACCTGGTCCATAAACACTTAGGGACAGAGAAGGGGAAAAGAAACAACCAGCTGATTTAAAAAAAATGTTTAATTATGAAACGAACAGAAAAACAAATACGTGCTGACACAAAAGAAAAACACAATTAAATTCAAGTAGGGGGATAGGGGAGGAGTAAGAGAGATTGGTAAACTCACACCTAATGGGCACAAAGTAAGGGTAAATAGCATATTCCCTGGGTGAAGGGCTCAGCTACAACTTGGACTTTGTCTGAAAAATGCAAACAACATAATCTGATTGTAGGTACTCTCATATTAATCTGAAACTTAAAAAACTAAACAAAGTTTCTTTCTTTATAGAAACTCTAAATAGAAAAAAATTTAATTAGCTCCTGTGGCAGACAAAAGAATGGTCCTGTAAAGGTATTTCAATCCAGTTCCCTGGAACCTGTGATTATGTTACCTTTTGTAGCAAAAGGGACTTTGTTACCGTGTCTAAAATAAGGAACTTAGATGGGGAGAGATGGATTATCTCGGTGGGCACAATATAATCATAAGAGTCCTTCTAAGAGGGAAGCCGGAGACCCAGAGTCAGAGAAGATGTGATTCCAGAAGCCAAAGTTGGAATGATGTAAGGAAGGGGCCAAGGGATCTAGGTGGCCTCCAGAATCAGGGAAAGGTAAGTACATAGATCTTATCCCAGAACCTCCGGAAGAAATCAGCCCCACCCAAAATACTGATTTCCGCCCTGTGAACCTGATTTCAGATGTCTAACTGCCACAGCTGAAAAATGATCACTGTATGTTGCTTCAAACCACCAAGTTTTTGGTAGTTTGTTATAGCAGTGATAGGAAACTTATACAGTATTCATTACAGGGGAAGACAGAATTTTATACATAAAAAAGAATGGAAAAAAAATCAATCAGGTTAAAAAGGGTTATTACTCAAACAAGGAAAAAGAATCTTCTCAGATAACATGGTAAGAGCTCAAGCTCTAGAGCAGTGGTTCTCAACCTTCCTAATGTCACAATGTATTTTCATTGTTAAAAAGGGGTCGCGACCCACAGGTTGAGATCTGCTGCTCTAGAGGGTTTAAGAAAGACAAAATCTGGCTAGAAAGACATCATGAGAGAAAAACCTTTACAGTTGACCCTTGAATAACATGGGGGTTGGGGCACCAAACCCCCCAATGCAATTGAAAATCCTTGTATAACTTTCTGTCTATACCAAAACTTAACTACTCATCTGTTGACCAGAAACCTGCTGATAACACAAACAGTTAACACATATTTTATATATGTATTATACACTACATTTCTACAATAAAGTAAGCTATAGAAAAGAAAATGTTACTAAGAAAATCATAAGGATGAAAAATATATATACCATTCATAAAGTGGAAGTGGGTCATCATAAAGGCTTTCACCCTCGTCATCTTCTCATTGAACAGGCTAAGAGTGAGGAAGAGGAAGGGCTGGTTTTGCTGTCTCACAGGTGCCAGAGGTGGAAGACAGTGCTGTTCACACTGTGGTATTCAAGGGTCAATTGTAACTAAAAGAGCACCACTTCTTGAAAGGACAAATGCTGAAATGTCCTCATCCACAGGTCTCAGGCATAGTCATTACAATTTCTGGGATTCCACCCTAACACAGTTGCAGGTCTTTGGGTCTTATAAGCTTTCTCTTGTTGTGATTATCCTTATTAAACATTCAGCTAATACCCAAGGAAAAAGACAGTACCCTAACCCTAGGGACGACTAATGCAGTCCAAGCTATTATACTCAAAGGATGTATCAGTCTAACATCAACTCCATGAAAACATTTTAAAATTCTGATTGTTATTGGCTAACAATGTAATTGAGAAAATATATTTAAATGTGTATATTTATATACTAATATCAAGTGTTTATGTATGGATAAATTGATTTTAAAAGGCTTTTCATTCGTGGCAGAACCTCAGACATTAATGAACCTGGATCTTCTTATTGGAGTATCTCTCATCTTATTATTTTACAGTAGTTCTTCCTGTCACAGGGTAATTATGAATTTGGTTTTAAAAAAAGAATATATTGATCTACTATAATCTTCTGCTCAGTAATACAAGTGACTTTTCTGTATAAATATACATATATGCATTATGTATGACTGGATTTGTTAATTTACTTCTTTGGCAAAGAGCAGGCTGACCCCACAATCTGCTAGAAGGAAACATGGACGTGGTGGGTAGGATAGTACAGATCCATCCTGCCTATGTCCCAGCCTGGCTTTCACAGGTCTGTTCCTGTGGCTCCCTTAAGGCCTCAGGGTCCTAATGTGACTCAGATTCCATGGCCAGAGTGTCTGGGCAGGAGCTTCTGCCAACTCAGAAACACTTCTTGCTCTGCTAGTGGTGTTCTGGATGCTGTCAGCAAACCCAGTGAGCCATTGATATCGCACTTACCTACAACACCTAGGCCAGTCAAACCCAAGACCACCAAGAACTGTCCAGCCTTGCTGAAGATTGATGTCACATGAGCATTACACAAGAAACTTCTGACTGGTCATAGAAAGCAAGTTGTAAAGGAGATGCAGCCTAGCCTTTTCTGGTATTCTTATCTGTGCACTCCAAGAAAACAGGTCTTTGTTTTGTTCACAGCTGCACCCCCAGTGTCAGAGGAGCACCTGACACATAGTAGGCACTCACACTTGGTGAATGAGTAAATGAGTGAATGAAAGGAGGCTGGAGGTGTGTCGATTTTATAATTGCAATGGTGTAAATCCCGAAGACTTGATTCATTTCAATCTCATTCTCACTCCTGAGGTGCAATCTCTTCTCTGTGCCCCCGGAGGTGCCTGCTTATCCCCACTCATATGCCATTCCTGCCAGACTTGTGTTGCTGTCACTTAGTTCTTATGATTTCCCTCTCAACAACACTGCAAAAGGGTGAGCCTGCCTTAGTCATCACTGCACCCGGCCAGACAGCCCAGTGCCTTCTATGCAGTGGGTACACACAATGTATCAGTGGATTTGAATTAGTAAAGCACTTCTTGTGCAATGTTTTTGGAGCCACCCAGTTTGCACAGAAAAGGTCACTTGTATTACTGAGCAGAAGATTATAATAAATCAATGTATCTTTTTTAAAAACAAATTCATAATTACCCTATAACAGGAAGAACTACTGTAATAGTAGTTAAATAATAAGATGAGAGATACTCCAGTAAGAAGATTCAGGTTCATTAACGTCTGAGGTTCTGCCAGGAATGAAAAGCATTTTAAAATCAATTTATCCACACATAAACACTTGATATTAATATAAATATATGCATCTATGTATGACTGGATTTACTAATTGACAGGCTTTCCCTATCTTTGAAGTAAGAGATAAAAATAAAATGGCATATTGCATTGAACAAATGGCAGATGGCATGCTTTATAAATATACACACTTTTGTCTTTCTCTTCCTCACACACACAAACCCCAAACTCTGCCTTTCAAGGTACTGGCCTTTTGCCCTAGTTGGAGGTGCCTGAACAAAAACCCTTAGGATCTCGGTCAATACCATTTCTTTATGGCCTTCTGAGGGAGCTCCCTATTACCTAGCCAGAAGGGCACCGACTCCAGCACCTCAAAGTACAGACAGATGCCTCTGCTGCCCCTTCATGTTGCTGCTGTAGGTTCACTACCCAGCGGCTACCCACAACATCCAGCCTTTTGTTGGGCTTCTATCCAGGTGCCCATACAAGGCTGCAGGCTCTAATAAGCACTCATCAAAGCTCTCTGTTGACAGAATCCCTGGAAGTTACCAAGCGAGGAATGAAAGGCCAAAGGGCAGCTGGGCCATCCCGAGAGATGCCAGCGGTCAGCAGGCAGTGCTGTCCGCCAGTCTTTCATTGCTGCCCAGGACAGAAACTTGTCCTTTGAAAGAAAAAGGAAAGAGGAAAACCAACATTTGCTGAGTTCCCAGGAAGATAAAACAGATTTATTTTATAACAATACTGCAAGGTATTTATTCCTTTCTGAAATTTATCTTTCATTTATATAAAAGTTCTATTTGTGCAGAGTTGAAGGGCCAAGTCATGGCCAGGACTTATTCTGAAAGACAGCAACCCCTGTCCTCATCCTGCCACTGCCAGCTCAGCCAGCCTGGGGGAAACCTGGTTTCAACTCTTCTAGCTGGTTAGTTGGGTAGTTATCTCTGTATCTTTACATGAGATATTTTTATTGGTACGTTGTTTTTGTTTTTTCATTCTAGGCATTACACGTTACCTCTCCATCACAAAAGAAAAGCGTAGGTCTTCCACCCCTCACCCCCCTGGCCCCGTTCCACCCTCCCAGCACGGCAGCACTGAGACTTTCGCCGGATCACCATTTACATGTCAGGTGCTCAGGTCACCGCTGAACCACGAAGTAGACCTTGATTACGGTTCCTTTTCTGTACGATACCGTGCTTCCTCTAGCTTTAATAACCGTGTGAACCTGTCATCTGCTTTGTTTCCCCACTGTAGAGAGGTGGAAGGTGTGGAGCAGTGGTTAGGAACATGGATGACCTGGGTTCAAATTTCAGTCTCACCACTTAGTACCTACGTCATTTCTGACAAGTTATTAAGCACTAACTGCTTTAATTCCCTCATGTGCAAAAGGAAGATGATAATTATTTACCTATTAGGGCTACTATTAGAATTCAATTAATATGTATATGCCTGGAATTGTGTCCTGCCCACAATGAACACTTCAATAAATATAAGTGGTGATGTTTTTCATTAGGTATTAAATTATTTTGTCCTCCTGAAGTCTCCCCTGGAGCTGTTGCTCTGCTCCAATCTGAACAGATCGCCGTCTGCTGACTACCTTTCTCCTGTGCTGCACACCTTATTTCATGGGTCTTGTTTTGGCTTACTTCTCATTTTGGTGGAAACACAAAGACTAAATCTCCAGACATCTACGAAGATGAAGGCTTGTTGGGCTTAGCAGTCCTTTTGCTACATAGAACCAGGAGAAAACCTGGGGTTTGGCTTCTTGAACACATTTTTAACTCACAGTCCTGTGTTTGCCCTAACTTTGCCCCCATTTCTATAGGTATGGCACTACTAATCCCCGAATCTCTGATGGTTGCATAAATTTAGGTCAGCTTACTTCCTGACTGTCCCTATTGCCAAACTGAATTTGAGCTCTCTTGAGTCTGCTTAAGGTAGCTAGTTGACTTCCCCACCTGCTTTTAAGCTTCCAAAATTATGTTGCTAATGTCTCCTCTCCTGTTCACTTAGTCCTTAATTAATTTATGCCTGGAAAAAACCCTGAAAAAAAAAAATCAAAAGTGTATTAACCTTATTTCTTACTGGCAAGGTAACTGAGGTACCAGGTGATGGGAAATAATTGGTTGAAGTTCATAAAACGATTAGAAAATAAGATCAGAAAATGAACTTGGGAGTGCCTGATTTTTAAGTCCAACCCTTTTCACCAAAGTACACTACCTTGCAGGGGAACGTAGGGTTTCTTCCATCATAAGCTGTCACGTTTACATGTATCTACTTTGAAACCAGTGCCAGGATAAACAGCATTAGACCTTAAAGATTCAGGTGACTGTTACCACACTCATTCCATACCCTGTTCTGAATGCCCTTGCACTATTGCTCCATGCTCTCCCCCCAAAACCTAGGCTCAGCCTCTAACCTTAATTTGAAAGGGTTCCTAAATAGGGAAGGAAATGGAATAGGCCACAGGGGGGCCCTGTCCCTCGCTTGCCCAAGAACATGACCAGTAACTGTAACCTTTCGCAATGATCAAAATATTGTGGGAGATCTAAGAAGCCCCTTCTCAGAAAAACACTGAGCTTCTTTTATAACAAAGAAAAGAGGAGGACTTTTAGTGCTCATTCTTCAAATGTCATTGCTTTCACCGGATGAGCAACCTGAGCCAATCTATCCCATATAGCCCTGTGGATAGGGCACAGGCTCTAGAATCACACAGGCTGGGTGCTACCCCAGGTTTGCCACCTACTTCTTATGTGAACTTTGAGCAAGTTGCTCAGTTCCTAAGCCTTGGTTTTCTCATTGTTTTATGGTGAGACAACATTCAACATGGACTTGTGACCAGTTTTAATGAAAAACTGATGTTAAGCATTAAGCATATTTTCTGGTCTGGTGCCAGCAGGCTGAACAACACAGGTATTCCTGTGTGGTGTTCCTGGGACTAGAGCCCCCAGAATTTAGCACACTTGGCTCCCAGCCCTACATAAAATCCTCAAGGGTCACTAGCAGGTGGCCTCAAAGTTTCCAGGGTTGCTCCCAACCATTCAAGTCTTCCAAACAATGTGTACTGGGGACAGAAACTTTGGTTATGTAAAAGTTTAAAAGAGTAAAATGATGTAAGTTACTTTAAGAATACCGGAGATAAATGATCTATTTATATTTTTATGGTGAAGACATAAATAGAAAAAACACAGCACCCAAAGAAATGTTCCTTAAAATATACGTATAGCATGGATGAGAGATATATGCACAGAACAAACAGATGCTAACTATATACCTTTTCACATCAGCCATAACTCTGCAAGACTCATTAATTCAAGGAGATCTAGCAGGAACTCTTGTTAATTATAAAAAAAAAAAAAATTAACCCTCTGACAAATTGGAACATAGTGTGCTGGGTGATTTTTTTTAAAAGACATTCTGTGATAAGACTGTTGAAACAGAATCATGAAGGGCTCCTAACTCCCATCCTTAACTACTGACCCATAGACATTATGAACATATAGGACCATGTTGTTTTATATAACATTTATTCATTCAGAAACTCTTTACTGAGTGCCTATCAAGATCCAGGCATCATCTGGGCTCTGGAAATAGAGCACGAGCAATACAGACAAAATTCTTGTTTCCATGGAGTAGATTTGCTAGTGAAGAGCTAGACAATAAACATGCTAATAAATAATATTTTTGGTAAGGCATGGTGGCTCACACCTGTAATCCCAGCACTTGGGAGGTAGAGGCAGGAGGATTGCTACAGGCCAGGAGATTGAGACCAGCTTGGACAACACAGCAAGACTCTGTCTCTAAAAAAATTAGATTTTAAAGTTAGCTGGATATGGCAGTACCTGCTTAATATCCGAGCTACTCAGGAGGCTGAAGCATGAGGATTGCTTGAGCCCAGGAGTTTGAGGTTACAGTGAGCTATGATCATATCACTGTACTCTAGCCTGAGTGACAACCCTGTTTCTATTTTTTTTGAGATCTTGTTTCTAAATAGTAATAATAATATTTTTTGATAACTGAAAATTATAGTGGACTTGAATAATATATTTCAAATAAAAGAGAGTTGTGGACTTGAATAATATATTTCAAATAAAAGAAAGTTGGGTGAAAAATAAATCAACCTTTGGATTTGAATTCTTTGGAGGGGAGAGAGAAAGAAAGAGGGGGAAAAAGGCAAGAACAAAAAAGAAGAAAAAAAGGATCTGGAAGGAAGTAGAGGAGCTCTAGGGTTATAAAATAGGAAACAAGGAAATACACTCACTCACCCAGAGACCCTGGATCCAGACATCTTGGTTTCCTCAATGGGTCAGAGCCTCAATGGGAGAGGGAGGCCACTTCTGGGCCCTATTCAGGGCACAAAGAGCTGGACATATAGCACTCCAGGTAGGGAGAGAAACAAACTGCCTCAGAGGAGTCTGACGGGGGTAGAGGTGACATGGACAGGCTTGTGTTCTTGCCAGCAAGTGAGAGCAGGGACTGAGGGCTCCACTTCAGAAACCAAACATCAAGGCATGGCATTTAAGTTGGAGAATTTACTTCCACTCAGAGTACATATCTTCATTGAAGAGAAATTCTCTGAAATTATCTTAGGTCTTGTAGATTGTGTTTAAACCAAACAACAGTATATTTGCTTACGATGAGAAATGTAACTGTATTTGAGGCCAGAAGGCAGAGGGCCTGGCACTTATATTAAGTCACCTATTGCTTACAACAATCTAAATGCAGCAGAAACTATCATTACCTTCATGTTATAGATCAGGAAATTCAGACAGATTAAATTAACAGCAAGCGAATGCAAAGCTCAATGAAATCCAGGCAGTTTGAGTCCAGATTTCACGCTCATAGCCATTGGGTTTCATGCCAATTGCAGGAGATGAGAAATGGGATAGAATCTAGAAGATGGTTCAGGTCACTGGGTTTATGGAAGTTAAAGCACAAGTTTGCATTTCACTTGCATTGAGTCCTAATCCTTTCCCCATTGTCATGCTTTATTTTGAACCTGGTTCTGTTCTGCTGAATTCAAGGTGTGGTTCTTTAAGTATAAAGGACAAACTTCTCCCACTTTCTGTATATAGAAAACAGTGATTTGAATGAGCTTGATAGAATAAGCCATATATTTTCCAGGACAATATGGAAATTATAGGTGATCAATCAATTGCCAAAACTTTTTAGATAACGCTTGCCAATACCTATGCAAGAAATGCACCTCCCAGGTCCAGGGTGGTGAATGTTCGCATGCTCTGCCTTCCCTAGCTTCTGATACTAATTTCCATTTTATTTTGAGGACATGATTGATCATGTTAAATTCTATGTCTTCCTTTCCATCTTCTCGATCTAGTTTTTAGACCAACGCAGTCAACAAAAACATTTTGATTATCTGCTGTTTGCCAAACACTATGCGAAGGGGACAAAGATGACTAAGACATCGGTCCCTACCAGAAAGGGAGGGAGAGAGGAGGCAGGAAAAGGCACGCGGAGTAGTCAGCCTCACTACTTGAAAGCAGATGAAAGTAAAGAACCTCCATGGAAAAGTGTGGCTAGCAACAGCAAACAATTCTACCCTTACTGTTGATGAGGAATTCAGCAAACAAAAGAAAACCAAAAATACATTTGTTTTCCATTCTTCTGCTCCCAAGTCTCAAACCAGTCAGGGCTGATAACAAGCAAAGGAGACATGGAGGGGTTCTCACCTCCCTGGATACTCTCTGCAGAAAATCTTTATAAGGAGCCAGGAAAAACAAAATACAGTTGGCCATCCATATCAGTGGGTTCCACATCCATGGATTCAATCAACTATGGATTAAAAACACTGGAAAAAGAAATGGATGGGGAGGTCTAGTACTGAAAATGCATTATTCCCTAAACAATATAGTGTAACAACTATTTATATAACATTTATATGTCTTTGATGTTAAAGGTAATCTAGAGATGATTTAAAGTATTGGGGAAGATGTGCATAGGTTATATGCAAATAGCATACCATTTTATACCAAGGACTTGAGCATCTGTGGATTTTGGTATCTGAAGGGGATCTTAGAACCATTATTCTCATGGACAGATTGATAATCCAAACTCTATTAGCTGTTCTTTTTAAAACCCCTCCTCTTTTCTTGAGCAGCAGGGCCATGAATCTGAGAATGTGAGGTGCACACTGAACTGGCAGTGTGGGAGTGGACCACGAGACTGAGTGATCTCACCCCCCACTGCACAGAAGGAAGGGGGACCACAGAGATTAAGCGACTTGTCCAAGGTCACACACCTAGTTAGCAGCAGGGCCATCACAGCCTGCAGATAATTTTCTGGGATAATTCTCATTGCAATATTGCAACTCGGATATTACGGGCAGCATTAGACATACTCTGAAGGCAGTGAGAGACCATGGGAGTAAAAATGTCGCTAAAATGTCCTAATTAAGGACACACAATAACCCTAAGCAAACCTCTCCATTCTTACCCCATGTCTTCCTGCTGCTCCCTTTCTGTCCTCTCAGTTCTGCCCTCCTTATTTTATTTTATTTCTTATTAAATCATGGTTGTGTATATAAATGCAATCATGGGGTACAATGTGCTGGGTTTATATACAATTTGAAATATTTTCATTGAACTGGTTGACATAGCTTTCATGGCATTTTCTTAGCTATTGTGTACAGACATTTATATTCTACATTTAGTAAGTTTCACCTGTACCCTTCTAAGATGCACCGTGTGGACCCATCAATTACTCTGCCCCATCCTGCCCCCTCCCCTCTTCTCCCTTGCCCCTTTCCCCAATTCTTGTGCTGTAATTGGGTTATAGCTTTCATATGAGAGCTATAAATTAGTTTCATAGTAGGGCTGAGAACACTGGATACTTTTTCTTCCATTCTTGGGATACTCTGCTAAGAAGAATATTTTCCAGCTCCATCCATGTAAACATGAAAGAGGTAAAGTCTCCATCTTTCTTTAAGCCTGCATAATATTCCATGGTGTACATATACCACAATTTATTAATCCATTCATGGGTCAATGGGCACTTGGGCTTCTTCCATGACTTAGCAATTATGAATTGG
>CAUYON010083667.1:0-39890 GCA_963573935.1 Arctocebus calabarensis | reverse complement strand
GGGAGGGAAGGGGAGGGGGGAGGATGAGTGGAGGGAAGGGGATAGGTGGGATCACACATACGGTGCATCTTACAAGGGTACAAGTGAAAATTACTAAACGTAGAATATAAATGTCTTCACATTGTGATTAAAAAGCCATGAAGGCTATGTTAAATAGTTCAATGAAAATATTTCAGATTGTACTTAAAGTCAGCACATTGTGCCCCATGATTGCACCAATGTTCACAATTATGATTTAATAAAAATTAAAAAAAAAATGGCAAAAGGCATGAAAGGCACCTCAGCACTGATGACCCAGGTGGCAGGTAAGTGCCTGGAGAGAGATGCTATGGCAGCGGTTGAGAGAGAGGTCCATGTGAAGCCACACCCCCTGGAGGACAGCTGCAGAGCAGCAGGGGCCACACCACGTGCACCACAGAATGTTGCAGCACTCTGGAATATGGTCTGACAGTTTCTTTCTTTCTTTTTTTTTTTTTTTTTTGAGACAAGAGCCTCAAGCTGTCACCCTGGATAGAGTGCTGTGGCATCACAGCTCACAGCAACCTCCAATTCCTGGGCTCAAGCGAGTCTCTTGCCTCCGCCTCCCAAGTAGCTGGGACCACAGGCACCCGCCACAACACCTGGCCATTTTTTTGGTTGCAGCTGTCATTGTCATTTGGCGGGCGTGGGCTGGATTCGAACCTGCCAGCTCAGTTGTACGTGGCTGGCGCCTTAGCCTGTTGAGCCACAGGCACCAAGCCTACAGTTTCTTATAAAACTAAAACATCTAGTTACTACACAACCCAGCAATTACGCATCTATATAGTTAGCCCAGAGAAAGGAAAACTTACATTGAAACAGAAATGTGCATGTAAATATTCAAGGTAGTTTTAATGAAAAAGCCAAAACTTGGAAAACCAATGTCCTTGTACGGGGGAGTGGCTGAAACACAGCCCACCCTACCACAGAATGCCAGGGACCAGCACGCCCAGAAAGAAAGACTGATATGACCAGACAGCTCTGAACAGAGTTGTGCTAAGTGAAAAGAGCCACTCTCAGATTACATGTTCTGTAATTCCACTTACATAACATGTGAATAGGCTGAGCACAATGGCTCATACCTGTAATTCTAGCACTTTGGGAGGCTGAGACAGGAGGACCACTTGAGGCCAAGTGTTTGAGATCAACCTGGGCAACACAGCAAGGCCTGTCACTACCTCCACCCCCGAAACAAAATTAGCAGGTGGGTAATGGAGCCAGTAGTTCCAACAACTCAGAAGGCTAAGGCAGGAGGATCATGTGGGCATCAGAGTTAAAGGTTACAGTGAGCTGTGATTGAGGCCAATGCACTCCAACCTGGCCAATCAAGAGAGATCTTATCTTTAACACCAAAATAAAAACTAACAAAATTTTTAAAAGATCTGAAATAACAACAATACAGAAATGTAGACAACACTATAGACAGCCAAGGTGACCACCGAGGCTCTTCACCTTCACTGTGGTGGCAAAAGTCCTGTGATTAAGAATGTGGCTTCAGGACACTCGCCAGTAATGTCAGATACAAGAAATTCCAAGGGATTATGACCACAAACCTAAAACTCATTTCCAAAGTAACCACAAACTGACAGAGCAAAGTAACAGCGCTCCACACAACCTGGAAAAACGCATCATGGGCATACCACAGAAGACAAGGGTTCAAGCAGAGACAGGTGCTGGCACTCAGGACACAGCCACTCTGCTCTCAGGGAGCTTGTGTCTGCTGTGCAGGGCGAGGAGAGGGACTCACCATGTCCTTGCCCTAACCACTCCTCAGGGAGACAGGGCTGGGGGTGCTGAGAACAAAAGCCCCTAGCCCACAGCAGAAGAGGACATGGCTTCCTTGGAATTATCTGACACATCTTTACGCGGAAGGCAACAGAATCCTACCAGAAGAGTTCAGCCCAGAAAGAAAGCAGGAACACATCACTGGGCTTTGTCATGCACTCATGGGCGTTATCAACACCTCCTAAGTCTACACAGGCCCAGAGGAGGCCATGCTGGATGACCACTGCCATTTCCTGGCCTTTCTCTTCAGTGCACAGATGTCTACTTGCCAACATTAAAACAAAAGAGAAGAAAGAAAACGGCAAGAGGAGACACAGAATTACCAGGCCCATGATGGACTTCGGCATGGTCTTGCGTGCCCTGTGGACTTTGACGTCAGTGCCAGGGGCTGGGGGCTTCCTGTCCTCCACGTCCACACTCCCTTCCCCGAGCACAGGGGATGTTGCACCGGGTGTTTGAGGAAAAGCGCTTGGAGTCCTGCCTTTACCAGCCCCTCCAGGGAGGGTTTTCGCAGCATGGCCAGGAAGCGAAGAGGCCAGGGTGCTGGTAGTCCTCAAGGGCTGCCCCTGCAGGCCCGACTTACTTAAGAAGTACCCATTGCTGCCGACGACAGAAGTCTGCATGAAGTTGTCAGCTGTGACATGGTTTTGCTTCCCCACTTCTGTGTCTCTTTCTGAAACCCCATTTTCTGCTATCCGTGTTAGTTTATTGGTTCCTTCCTGTGGGCTGACTTTTATGCTCTCCTGAGTGTGTTTTGCTGCGTTCAGATGACTGCTGGCCTCATTCTTTTCACAAGCCCCGTTGGTCTCTCCATCAGCTGCCATGTGGGCCTCTCCTGCCTGCTTCTCTGCTGTGCCTTCGTCAGCAGCCATAGACGTCTCTGTGGACAGAGAAGAGATAGCATCACTGGCTATGTACCTGCTTCCCCTCGACCCTGCAACCCAACTTCTTTGACTGGCTTATATGAAGTTCCTACAGAAAATCATTTCATTTCATATCTAAACTAACATTTAAGTTCAAACATTAAACATAAAATTTGTCTTTAACTTTGAAAGTTACTTGGTTAAGTTTGGGGAGTTAACCGTTGTAGGAACAAACTGAGCATTATTTGGAGATAGAAAACAAGGATTCAGAAATAGCTTCTTCTCATGAACAACTCTAAACAGTTGGTCAGAAAAGGGGCCGCACTTCTGGCACATCCTTGGCCTGCTCGCCTTTCTCTACAGATACTAGCAGATCTTACCCAGGACAGCCATAAATAAGAAACACATTTTACCTCAAAAGACTGACTCAAGTATTTAACTTTGCTCACAGGATGAAGCAGAGAAGGCACTACTGGGTTCAGAAATGCACTACTGGATACAGAAAGAGCTTCAGTGGAGCCTGAGACACCCATTCAGCACGCCCCTTGCCCACTCTGCTTTTACCAGAGCTTATCAGCTCATTAAGCAGAATTCACTGTGGCAGGCAGACAGGGAGCAAGTCTATCCAGGGCAGAGTGTGCAGGTGGCCCAGCCCTAGGGTTCTTGATCAAGACCACAAAGATGAAAGGAACACAGAGGTGCCCTGACTGGGTAAAGTCACCCAGACCATCCCTGAACGGACAACCAGCAGGTGGGCAGGACTGAGCCTTTTGAACTCCTGATCTGCAGTTAGATTAAGGAAGCTCTTCTGTCTGCCCTGTAGAGATGGAACTTGTTTTCCCCTTCTCCTTTCTAAGTGTGTTACCAGTGTTGTTGACAACTCACTACCCTATGTTCCCAATTACCCAGCCTTTTATCCAATCTTCCTGGGGGCTTGGAATTCTTTTCTTCTTGAGACAGTCTCACTTTCTCACCCTCAGGACAGTGCCATGGCATCACAGCTCACCGCAACCTCAAACTCTTGGGCTCAAGCGATTCTCTTACCTCAGTCTCCCAAGTAGCTGGGACTACAGGCGCCCACCACAACGCCTGGCTATTTTTCAGAGATGGGGTCTCACACTGGCTCAGGTTGGTCTCAAACCTGTGAGCTCAAGCAATCCACCCACCTCAGCCTCCCAGAGTGAACCACTGTGCCCAGCCGGGCCTTGGGATTCTTTTAATCCCATTTTGGCACCTGTGCATTTTGCATGTGTGCTTTGTGTTAGAGATCAATAAAAGGTTTCTGACAAGTCGGAGGGCTGTTGCATTGCCTCAATAAGCCAGTTGGTGTGAGAGACAAAGCAGCCTTTCCAGGCAACCCAGACTTTATAAGTTAAGTTGGTATACAGTCTCTTGATTTCCCCCGCATTGTGTCCTCTGTCGACCCCCAACCCTTTGCTACTCATTGCCCCAACTGTCCTTTCACTCCCAGAACCTAAGTCCTGTGAGTACAACACCCTTTCTGCTAGTCACTGCTGCACCTTGAGCTAACAAACAAGATCTGGCGCACAGTGTGCCGGGATAAGCAAACAGCCATTAACAATTCTGTAAAAGTCTTAGCAAAACAGAACAGGTAACTGCCTCTTTAACTTAGTAAAAGCTATATACCAAACACTACAGCAAATGTATACTTGTTCACAAATACCAAATTAACTGCACACAAGACAAGAACTAAATGCAGAAGCCTGCCAATACCACTCATGTGTGACATAAAGGAGGTGCTGGGGAACCTAAATGCAAAGAGAGAATGCAGTGCGGTGCCTGAAAGAAGGGACTGACGGCCAGTCACACCTGATGTCATCATCAGCTGGAGACAGAACCCCAAGTGTGGTAAGACAGCCAAATTCACAATCAAGTTAAAAAATCAAGGGTATTTCTCTAGACATTAACTAGAAAAAAACTATCATTCACAAACGGAGGAAAAACTACAAAGGATATTAAAAATTAGCCAAGATTACTCAAAGCTTGTGCCAAGAAATAAATTTTAAATAGAATTTTCAGCTCTTAAATAGGATGACAACTTTACAAAGCTGTCAGGTCCTCTCAAATTAAATCTACAAATTCAATGATATTCTAATCAAAATGTCATTTAGTGTATTGAAGAACTCCATGACCTTAATCGATTAAGAAAAAGTTTATTTCAGATTCAAAGAAAAAATTTTCATAAGTAACAAAGTAAATCATTAAAAGAATAAAAATTGTGTTGGCTCGGCACCTGTGGCTCAATGGGCTAAGGCACCAGCCATTTACACCTGAGCTGGTGGGTTCGAATCCAGCCCGGGCCCGCCAAACAACAATAGTGGCTGCAACCAAAAAAATGGCCGGGCATTATGGCGAGAGCCTGTAGTCCCAGCTACTTGGGAGGCGGAGGCAAGAGATTCGCTTAAGCCCAGGAATTGGAGGTTACTGTGAACTGTGATGCCACAGCACTCTATCTAGGGTGACAGCTTGAGGCTCTGTCTCAAAAAAAAAAAAAAAAAAAAAAAGAATAAAAATTGTGGAGAAGAAAAAACAGACTCATCAGAGAAAAATTTAAATGGGGCCCAACCGAACACCATTGGCACAGGGGTGCCAGATGCCTGCTCACCAGTGGCCAGCAGAGCCAGCAGGACAATGCCTGCCCTCATGAACTGAAAGCTAGAGCCCACAGGCAGGGTCTTACTAAGGCCCGTACACTCAATTTAGGGAAATAACATCCCAGATGGTCTGAAAACCAGATACGATAAACAGGGAAAGTTCATTAAACATCAAAAGCATAAATTGTAAAATGAAAAAGAAAGAAGCATGTATATGGCCTGAAACCCTAAACAACAGCAGGGACAGTCAACGTGATGCAGCAGCAATACAATAAACACATGTTAACAGCCTGAGAAACACAGGCTGAGGAGACAGAAAAGGGACAGAACACCACACCGCGCAGTCAGGATGCTGATCCGCACAGAGACTGGCTACCCCAGCTAACACCTCCTGACCCCCCTTTACTGTCCTGAGTGTAAGAACATACACTCACTATAAATCCCACCTCAGAGGAAAGCTACATTATCACACAAATCACAGGCTCTGGCACATGTGCACTCCTGCCTGTCTAGGGGTTGCTGTGACTGTCCCTGCCAAGCAGACTACCCCAACCCGAGGTGCACAGCCCTGGTCTGGGAGAAGCGGTGCATATATGTATCTGTCAGCTGCCATACAGACAGGCTCCCACCATAAGTCCCCAATAAACCACCCTCATGGTCAAGCTGAGTTGTTTTCCTTGTCTTTGGGTTTCTTGGCTCCTTTAGCAATGAGGACCACTCTACATATATGGCCTTTCACAGAACACAAGCAAAAACCAAATTTTTTTTGTAAGTTGAAGTAGCTACTTTAATATCAAAGAAGATTGCAGAACAAAGAATATACAATAAAAGAGCTTCACCAATGCAATTGTTAGAGGGGAAAAACTCCACAATTATGGTCACACGTCTTAATATCCCTTTCAACAAGACTGACTGGACCAGGAGAAAAACAGCAAGGCAGAGAAGGGCTGAGCCCCACCTGCCAGCAAATGTGCTCAACAAGTACCCCAATCACCAGCACAGCAGGCGCCCCTCCCACTACTGCCCCAGCACTGAAACACATGGCCATGTGGATGCAAAGATGTGAAACAAGTCTCAGGAAATCTAAAGTGACTGAAGTCTGAAGAAGTATGTCTTCTTAGCTCAATGGGATGAAACTAAAAATCGGATCTGATACAATCCCCAACTATTTGAAAACTAAACAATACACTTCCAAACAAACCATAGGATAAAGAAAAAAAAAAAAATCAAAAGAGAAATTAGAATGTATTCTGAACTGAAAGAAAAATGCAATCTGACAGAATGTAGAGTGTCCCTGAGGCAATCCTTAAAGGGAAATGTGACCCATGCACACCCCTCAGGCAGCAGGTGTGCTAGAACCCAGCTGTGCCACCATACAATTCATTCATGTACATTCATGTAACCAAAACCACTTATACTTCTAAAGCTATTAAAAGAAAAAAAGAAAAAAAGGAAAGGACATGTGTAGCATTTCTTTGCTTAAGCACCAGAGTCAGGAAAGATGCTTCAGCAGCCTAAAATCTCAAAAGATTTTTTTTTTTGGAGACAGAGCCTCAAGCTGTCGTCCTGGGCAGAGTGCCCTGGCATCACAGCTCACAGCAACCCCCAACTCCTGGGCTCAAGCGATTCTCTCCCAAGTAGCTGAGACTACAGGCACCCGCCACAATGCCTGACTATTTTTTTGGTAGCAGCCACCATTGTTGTTTGGTGGGCTCAGGCTGGATGCGAACCTGCCAGCTCAGGTGCATGTGGCTGACGCCTTAGCCACTTGAGCTACAGGTACTGAGCCAAAAGATTTTTTTTTTAAAGAGTAAATTAAATTAAACCCAAAGCAAACAAAAGAAAAAAATAATAATACAAGAGTGAGAAGTGATAAAATAAAAAAGTACAAGAAATCAATGAAATCAAGTTTTTTCAAAAAAGTGAACAAAATTAATAAACCCTATTCTTGAGTTCATACCTACTACCAAAATGAGGCAAAGAAAGACAATGCAAGAAAACAACAACAAAAAAATACACAGCAGCACCTGGGGCTCAAAGGAGTGGGGCGCTAGCCCCATATGCCAGAGGTGGCAGGTTCAAGCCCAGCCCTGGTCAAAAACTGCAAAAAAAAGGCTCGGTGCCTGTGGCTCAACGGGCTAAGGTGCCAGCCACGTACACCTGAGCTGGCAGGTTTGAATCCAGCCTGGGCCCGCCAAGCAACAATGATGGCTGCAACCAAAAAAAAAAAAAAAATGGCCAGGTGTTCTGGCGGGTGCCTGTAGTCCCAGCTACTTGGGAGGCAGAGGCAGAAGGCTCACTTGAGCCCAGGAATTGGAGGTTGCTGTGAGCTGTGATGCCACATCACCCTACCCAGGGCAACAGCTTGAGGCTTTGTCTCAAAAAAAAAATAAAAAATAAATCTATAAACTAATATTCCAAGTGAACATAAATGCAAACATTTTAAACAAAATCATAATAAATCAAATCCAAAATGTATTTTAAAAAATAACATGACATTGAAATAAACCAACTGGGCCAGACACAGCGGTTCACATCTGTAATCTCAGCACTTTGGGAGGCTGAGGCAGGAGTTTGAGACCAGCCCCCATCTCTACAAAAAATAAAAAATTACCCATACAGCACCGTTGAGGGTCACCTGCAGTACCACCTACTGGGAGGCAGAGGCAGAAGGATCTCTTGAGACCAAGAGTTGGAGGCTGCTCTGAGCTGTGATCACACCACTGCACTTCAGCCTGGGTAACAGAGGGAGACTCTATTTAAAAAAAAAAAAAAAAAAAAAAAACAATAATAACAAAACTTTGGGATCAAAGGTTAGTCAGTCTTAATCTTTTTTTTTTTTTGAGACAGAGCCTCAAGCTGTCACCCTGGATAGAGTGCTGTGGCATCACAGCTCACAGCAACCTCCAATTCCTGGGCTTAAGCAAGTCTCCTGCCTCCGCCTCCCAAGTAGCTGGGACTACAGGCGCCCACCACAACGCCCAGCCATTTTTTGGTTGCAGCCGTCATTGTTGTTTGGCAGGCCCGGGCTGGATTCGAACCCGCCAGCTCAGGTGTACGTGGCTGGCGCCTTAGCCTGTTGAGCCACAGGCGCCAAGCCAGTCAGTCTTAGTCTTGACACCAAAAGTACAATCCAGAAAAAGAAAAAACTGATAAACTGGATTTTATCAAAAATAAAACTTGTGCTATGCAAAAGCCCATGTGAAGAGGATGAAAAGACTAGAGCAATACATGTCCTCGTGGCATATCTGACAAAGCACTGATATCTAGGATATGTAAAGAATTCCCAAAATTGCCAGGCATGGTGGCTCATACCTGTAATCCCAGCACTCTGTGAGGCTGAGGTGGGTGGATTTCCTGAGCTCATGAGTTTGAGACCAGCCTGAGCAAGAGCCAGACCAGCCTCTAAAAACAGCCAGGCATTGTGGTGGTGCCCGTAGTTCCATCTACTCAGGAGGCTGAGGCAAGGGGATCACTTGAACCCAAGAGTTTGAGGTTGCTGTGAGCTATAGCACCAAGGCACTCTACCAAGGGTCACAAAGTAACACTGTGTCTCAAAAAAATAAAGAATTCCCAGGGCGGTGCCTGTGGCTCAGTGGGTAGGGTGCCGGCCCCATATACCGAGGGTGGTGAGTTTGAACCCAGCTCTGACCAGCTA
Organism: Arctocebus calabarensis; assembly: GCA_963573935.1. NCBI lineage: Eukaryota > Metazoa > Chordata > Mammalia > Primates > Lorisidae > Arctocebus > Arctocebus calabarensis. The sequence goes on along the minus strand of CAUYON010083667.1, from coordinate 30,951 downwards.
AAACAGCACTGGCAACTGCAACAAAAATAGCCAGGTATTGTGGCGGTCACCTATAGTCCCAGCTACTCGGGAGACTGAGGCAAGAGAATCGCTTAAGCCTGGGGGTTGAAGTTTTCTGTGAGATGTGATGCCACGGCACTCTACCGAGGGCAACCAAATAAGACTCTGTCTCAAAAAACAATAATAAATAAAATAAAGAATTTCCAAAACTGGACAGCAGCAAATCTAGCCCACAATGTGGCTCTGCTTAATACCCATCGTGATGGCTGTGATCTTCAAATGGACAATAACAGCGAACAGCATATGGAGAAGCTGGAATCTAGTGACTGTCAGTAGGGAATAGGAATGCCAAAGTTGTTTAGGAAAAAATCTTGACAATTTCTTATAAAACTAAACATATACTTATAATAACAATTGCATTCCTGGGCATTTATCCCAAAGAAATGAAAATTTACATCCAAACAAATCTGTGTATACACATGTTCATATTAAAACACTTATATTATAATGGATAAGAAACAGAAACAACCCAGATGCCCTTCCAGGAGTATGCAGTTAAACAAACTGTGATACGTTCATACCATGGAACATTACTCAGGAACAAAAAGGAATAAACCACTGACAGGTGAAACAACCTTCATGAATCCCCAGGGAATTATGCCAAGTTGGAAAAAAAAAAAAAGCCAATGGGAAAAGACTGCGTAGTTATATGAAACCATTTATATAGACAAAACTATAAAATGAAGAGCAGATTAACGGAAATAAGATAAAGAGGAGGAAAATAAGGGATGAGAAATGGTGCAGTTATAACAGCAAGAGAAAGGATTTGTGTGTCCCTGCAGTGATGTAGGCACAGCAGCAAAATCACAGAAGTCAGTGCACTGGCCTAAAGCAGGGCAGTGTGAGACTGGGAGACAGAACAGCAGACACTTTGACAGGTCGCACCAGGATTCTGGGAGCTGTTACTGCTGGTAGAAACAGTGACAGATACATGAGATCTCTCTGTACTATTTCTTATAATTCATAGGAATCTAAAATTATCTAAAAATAAAGTTTAATCATAGAAGGTAAGTCTCCGATCTATATATACCAGCAATGAACAACTGCTAGATAAAATGTTAAACGCATCATTTGTAAAGCAAAAGAAAATATGAAATAATTGCAGGTGCAATACCGACATACACACTCGGAAAAAAAACTATGTAGCTAAACAAAATTTTTTTAAAACTAAAAAAATGGAGATATATACCTTGTTCATGAGTCAGAAGACTGAATAGTGAGTCTGGTATGTGAGTAGAAGTCTGACCAGGTGAAAAGGAGAATTTCAGTTCCTACACTGGGCATTTGGAGGAGATCCAAGGGGCTAATATCTAGGAGCAGGACTGAATTATGTGACCTGAGTAAAATTTCTCATGCAACAACAACAAAGCATCCCCTGAACTGAAGGTCACTTTATTTTAGGCTAAAAATGCTTACAAACAGGTCAAGAAGAGGCCAACTTAGAAAAGTCTCTTATTAGAAGATAAAAATAGCATCAAAAATGCAGCACTTAGTGATATATTTGACAAAAATAATATAAGACCTACACACTGAAAATCACAAAACATTATTTTGAGAAATTACAGAAGTGCTAAATGAGTAGAAACACCTCATATTCATGGACTGGAATACTTCACATTATCAAGATGGCAATACAAAATAGCTCTGACTTAACAATGGTTCGACCTATAATTTTTCAACTCTATGATGGTGGGAAAGTGATATGCATAGTAGAAACCATACCACAAGTACCCATACAACCATTCTGATTTTCACTTTCAGTATTCAATAAATTATAAGATCCTCAACACTATATTATACAGTAGGCTTTGTGTGACATGATTCTGTCCCACCATGGGCTAATGGAAGTGTTCTAAGCACATGTAAGGCAAGCTGAGCTAAGCTATGATGTTCATTCAGGGGGCAGCTGTGTTAAATGCATTTCCAACTTAGTATATTTTCGATTTTGATGGGTTTTAAGATGTAATACTTATTTACATCCAAACAAATCTGTGTATACTTAAGGAGCATCTGTATTCCCAAACTGATCCACAGATTTAACCTGGTCCACATCAAAATTCTACCTGGCTTATTTGCAAAAAATTGACAAGCTGATTCTAAATTCATATGGAAACTCAAAGGATTCAGAATAACTAAAACAATCTATTAAAAAGAAAGTTAGAGGACTCATACTTCCCAATTTCAAAGCTGGTACAAAGTACCAGTAATTGAGACAGCACAGCACTGGCATAAGGAAAGGCATCATCACTGAAATAGAACCTAAAGTCCAAGGACAGGCCGGGAACCATGGCTCCTGCCTGTAATACCAGCACTCTGAGAAACTGAGGTGGGAGGATCCCTTGAGCTGAGGAGTTTGAAACCAACCTAAGCAAGATTGAGATCCCTGTTCTACTAAGAATAAAAAAAAATTAGCTGGGCATCACGGTGGGCGCCTGCAGTCCCAGCTACTCAGGAGGCTGAGGCAGGAGGATCACTTAAACATGGAAGTCTGAGGTTGCTGTGAGCTAGGCTGACGCTGTGGCACTCTAGCGCAGGCAACAGAGACCCTGGCTAGAAAGGAAAAAGAAAAGGAAAGGAAAGTCTAAAAATAAGCCTTCACATTAAAGTCAACTGATTTCCAACAAAAGTGCAAGAACAATTCAATGGGGAAGATGGTCTTTTCAAAAATGATGCTGGGATAACTGGAAATCAACTTGCAAAAAGAAAGACTTCTAGCTCAAATCACATACATAAATTAATTCAAAATAGATCAAAGACCTAAATATAAACCTTGTGTGATCTGCTATTAACCAACAGTTTTAGATTCTATAGCAAAAGCAAAGAGAAAAAATTGGTAAACTGGACTTCATTAAAATTAAAAACATTTGGGGGCAGCGCCTATGGCTCAGTGAGTAGGGTGCCAGCCCCATCTACCAAGGGTAGCAGGTTTGGACCTGGCCCGGCCCTGGCCAAACTGCAACAAGAAAATTGCCTGGTGTTGTGGTAGGTGCCTGTAGTCCCAGCTACTTAGGAGGTTGAGGAAAGAGAAATCACCTAAGCCCAAGAGCTGGAGGGTGCTGTGAGCTGTGATGCCACCGCGCTCTACCAAAGGTGACAAAGTGAGACTCTGTCTCTAAAAAAAAAAAAATTTAAAAACATTTGTACCTCAAAAGATACCATCCAGGCTCGGCACCTGTGGCTCAGTGGGCTAAGGCGTCAGCCACATACACCTGAGCTGGCGGGTTCGAATCCAGCCTGGGCCCACCAAACAAAACAACAATGACGGCTGCAACCAAAAAACGGCCAGGCATTGTGGCGGGTGCCTATAGTCCCAGCTGCTTGGGAGGCGGAGGCAGGAGACTCGCTTGAGCCCAGGAATTGGAGGTTGCTGTGAGCTGTGATGCCACAGCACTCTATCCAGGGTGATAGCTTGAGGCTCTGTCTCAAAAAAAAAAAAAAAAGATACCATCCCAAAAGTGAAAAGACAAGCCCCAAACAGGGGAAATATTTATAAATCACGTATCTGATTAAGCGACTTGTATCTGTAACTCTGACAACTCAACAATAAAAATCCATCCAATTTAAAATCACAAGGCCTGAACAGACATTTTTCCAAAGAAAGCACATGAAGTGATGTTCAACATAACTAGCTATCAGGGAAGTGCAAATCAAAACCACAGTGAATAACACTTCACACCCACTGGGATGGCTATAATCAAAACAAAAGATAGTAACAAGTGATGGCAAGGATGTGGAGAATCTGGAGCTCCAGTTAACTGCTGGTGGGAACCCAACATGGTGTGTCCACCGTACAGAGAGTGTGGCATTCCTCAAAAGGACAAATTGGGACAGGGCGTGGCAGCTCACTCCTGTCACCGCACAGCTTTGAGAGGCCAAGGTGGGAAGATTGCTTGAGCCCAAGAGTTGGTAACCAGCACAGGCTATGTAGTGAGACTCTACTTCTATAGAAACGGAAAAATTAGTTGGGCATGGTGATGTTACCTGTAGTCCCAGCTACTCAGGAGGACTTCAAGGCTGCCTCAGGAGTTCAAGGCGACAGTGTCCAACCAGGGTGACAGAGTGAGACCCTATCTCTTTAGAAAAAATAATTAGTCAAGGCACCGGCTTGAGGCAGTGTGTAAGAGATAAAAAGGCAACACAACATGCACCCAAAAGCTCTGCCAAGAAAGGCCTCAGGACTGGTGACCTGGGAGGTAAGAGAGGAAAGCTGGCTACTGGAGCCAGCAGAAGAGAACATTTCAAGGGCAGAGAAGGGCGGCAACAAGAAGGGGCAAAGAATAGGAAGAAAACACCCAGCCAGGTCTCAAGAGCCCTTGCACGGGGTGAAACAGGCTGGGACAAAACAGTGCATATGAGGAGCTCCGCAGGGCGGCCCAGGGTGGCAGCAGAGGAGAACAGGGGTGGCCACACTGCAGGGGCCACGCCATCAGGCAACAGGTGGCCTGGGCTAGGCTGGGCACCCAGAGGCTGTCCAGAGCGAGGGCAGGACACAGGTAGGGGCCACAGCCTCAGTCCACGAGGGACTATTCCTGGCCAGCTGACGGAGGGCAGGCTCCAGCCAGGACCTCCTGCAGGGCCAGTGTCTGAGCTGCTCCCGCAGCACCAACCTTATGGGTTCCAATCAGGACACCGCTGTTCAAAGTTACCTGGCCAACTCCCCCTTCAAGATGACTAAGTGGAGCTGGGTAACCCTGAAGACACATCTGTCATACTCTCTGGGCTGCACAGCACCATGGGTGCCTCTAGCAAACTCAAGAGTTGCATGTCCACCACTCCTTACAGATGAGCTTCTCACCACAGACTGCCCTCCATAGACCCCTGGACATTCCTCTCTCCACCTCCCAGCAGCCACTGCTGTGTTCTGCTAGTTTCTGTCACACAAATGGAGGTCATCGGTGCACGACCTTTTGGGTCCAGCTTCCTTCACTTCTCAAATCATACTAAACATCATCCACGCTGCTATACCAATCCCTTGGTTTGTCTCTCGGTGCTGGTGCTGCTGACCACGCCCCACCATGGGCTGTGCGACAACATGTCAAACCAGTTTGCTGCCAGGTGAGGACACCTGTGTGGCTTCCAGTTGTTAGCAATTATCAGTAACAATGCTATAAACACTCATGAGATCACTCACTTTAAATTTTCTGGATGTATTTTAAGACAAAGATAGGTAGGGTTCTGCTTTTCATTCTCTTAAGTGTTTTCCGTCTCTAGCAGGTCTTCTGCGAATCCACTTAGTGACATGAGAAGTTAGAAACTACCAGTTAAGTCTGGGCAAAGCAAAGGAAACCAGCAGCCCGGGACAGGTGGTGAGAAGACACGCCACAGGTCTTCCAGGCAGTAGCGGAACTGCTGCCCATGTCCTCAAGAGAACACCCTTACCTGCTCTCAGCAGCTCAGCTCTCACACAGCAGTCCTGCTTGGGCTCCCCCTTTGCCGGAACAGCCTGCTGAAAAGAAACAAAGCCATCAGCCCGGGCTCATCTGCAGGCAGCCCACTCAACTTCTCCACATGGACCCCACTGGAAGGAGTCAAAACAATTCGGTTACAGAATTCACTGTGCATGCAGGATTCCAGCTGGGGCTTACTTGTGCCTGCACACAACACAGCAATCTCCTCCAGGAAGAGAAGCAGCATTCAGAAAGTAGTCTGAGAAAACTTCTACTGTATCTGCAGTTCCTGTGTATGTGAGTGAGAGACAGGGTCTGGCTCTGCTGTCCAGGCTGGAGTGCTGTGGCACCATCACAGCTCACTGCAGCCAGAAACTCCTGGGCTCAAGCTATCCTTTTGCCTTAGCCTCCCAAAGTGCTGGCATTATAGTCATGAGCCACCGCACCCAGTTTTATCTGTATTTTCTGAGACAGTTTTTTAAACAAGAATGCATTCATGGCCAGGTGCAGTGGCTCATACCTATAATCTTTACTAAAAATGAAAAACTGAGGCAGAGGACCACTTGAGCCCAAGAGTTTGAGGTTGCTGTGAGCTATGACGTGACAGTACACTATCTAAGGAGACAAAGTGAGACTCTGTCTCAAAAAAAAAAAAAGAATACATTCATATATTACTTATTAGATATCTAAATGCTTTGGCTCTGTTATGGAAATGGCATAATTTCATTTAAAATGCATTTTGCTACTGACAGTAGTTCAAGCAAGTATTTCGAATGTCCAACAACCTACTAAAAAAGGTACAGAAATGAATCAATCAAGAAAATTCAGTAAGAAAATTAAATCACTAAATACAGTAGACCCTATGTAAGCTGACTAACCCAGGGACGATTACACACTGATCAGCGTACAGAGGTGGGGTCAACATAAAGAACTGGGCCTGCTCTACTGATACGTACATGTGGTGCATGTCCAGTCTGAAAGTTAGGTCAACCTAAAGAGGGGTCAGTGTGAGGCCAGCTAGGAATTCTGCTGTAGTTAGTGCCTACAACATAGGCATGCAGCATACCAAGTCTCTTAGAATGTTTTTTTTTAAAGATAAAAATCTTTGCCTTCACGCAGGTGAGAGCGCTGATTCTCAACCCGTGTGCTGTGAGAGGATCTTAGATGTGCTGCCGAACATTTTTAAAGATCATTAATTATTTTGAAAAATGTTCAAATCACAGTAAGTACATTTTTTTTTTTACTCTTTTTTTGATCAACATAATTTAAGCGTGCTGTGGAAGTTTAACTATAGGTTCCAGCGTGCTGTGAAATAAAAAAGGTTAAAAAACACTGGCTTGAGTCTGGTTGGGGAAGTAAACACAGATACACAGAGCGCCCTAACCAGGTCTTTCCAAACATGGCAGCAAGCACAACTGGAAAGACAAAGGCAGCAGGACCGGAAAATGCCTTGCCACGCCTGGGGAGCAGAGGCCACAGGCAGAGCACTTCGGCTCCCCCGCTTCAATCCAGAAACTTCAGGCTTCCAGAATCTAAGAGCATAATTCTCATTTCGGATAACTTCTAGAATGTTTTTTCCAAAAGACACCAGCATATTTTCTCACAACACTCCCACTAAACCTGGAGCTCACTGCTAGTTTCACTTCATGGTAAGTCTGGCTCCTAAGCGCAGGGACATGCCCCGCCCAGTCATCCTTGGCCACCAGCCCACAAAGCCTCCCACATCCACAACTTTCTCCTTCCTCAATTCTGCTAGACACAAACATGTTTCACTCAGTGCTTCACAGCAGCCTTTCTGACCAGGACTGGCACTGCAGTGAGCACCAGGCACGCAGCCCCACACAGGATGCAAGCCTTCTCTAGCGTAGGCTGGTATCCCCAGCCCACCGTCCAGGAGCTTCACGCGTGACCACTCATGCTTTTCAAAGTGTAGGGTGAAGTCCTGCAGGCCATGCCTAATCTTGCCCCCAAACCACAGTGACAAGACTTGGATGTGTATCCCTGGCTGGGTCACACACAGACCCTCCTCTATGGCTTGAAAGGTCAGCTGTCTGCTGGTCATATGGAATGAAGGTCACCTACTACTCCTGAGCACCTACCCTACCCCAGCCACATGGAAAACCTCAGCGCCCTCAGGCTGCCAAGCTGGGAGAGAAGACTGAGACACCGACAGGCTCATGTCTGAGAGAGCCGGGCTGTGCAGCCTCAGCAGGTCTGGCACCCCCTGCTCAGCCCAGCTCAGGTGCCCCCTCAGCACCCACCACCTGCACACACACTAGTCTGTCCATCCGTCAGTGCCACCAGCTGGGTCCCACAGTGAGGCACTAGTCCTGTTCCCTGAGCCATCCCCAGACATCTACAAAACCTGGCATGTGTAAGAAGGAAGAATTAATGGCCTTTCTGAGAAGACTGAGCCTTAACTAGGAGGGGGACTTCAGCTTTAGACATGGAGAAGGGAAACCTCCAGAGAAACTGCCAACCAACGGCAACGTGCACAGATGAAACTCTGACCACCGCAAGAGCCTGGAAGTATTAATACCTCGGCAACAACAGGAACATCAAATGCTGAATCTTGTTTCCCATGTACCATTTCCTACTAAGAAAAGAGAGCCTCCTGAAAGAGAGGATCGATGCACGGTTGGGATGAGAATGTACAAATGGAATGAAAGCATCCTGCTCTCCCCGAGAGAGGGAGCGCTCAGGGAGTGACCATTACGTGACAAGAGCACAGAGATGCCTGCAGAGGCTTCCACTGACCAAGCCTATGACACACTGGGCATCAAAATGGACAGTGACAGTAACAGGTTATACACCCCAAATAAAATAATGATAGCGTTAGTCTCAACCAATAGAAAGTGGATAATAAATAAATGGAGAATAAAAAGCTCTTCTTTATAACATAATGCCAACTAAACCTAAAAAAGAACAATGGGAGTTAAAAAAATCACCATTTTCCTATCAGAACAGTAATGATTCAGGTATGATTCATCAATAGATCCTAAAACTAACAGATGAAGCCAGGTGTGGTAGCTCACTTCTGTAATCCCAGCACTTTTGGAGGCCAAGGGGGAAGGACTGCTTGAGCTCAGGAGTCCAAAACCAGCACAGGCAACACAATGAGACTTCATTTCTACAAAAAATAAAAATCAGGGCCAGACCCAATGACTCATGTCTGTAATCCCAATACTCTGGGACGCCAAAGCAGGAGGATCCCTTGAGCTCAGGAGTTCGGGACCAGCCTGAGCAAGAGCAAGACCCAGCCTCTACTAAAAATAGAAAAAAATTAGCCAGGCATCATGGTAGGCACTAGAGAGAGGCTGAGGCGGGAAGACCGCTTGATCCCAGAAGTTCAAGGCCATTAAGCTGCAACTGTGCCACTGCACTCCAGGCTGGGTGACAGAGAAAGACCTTGTCTCATAAAAGAGGGGAAAAAAGAAAGGAAGAACAGCTCATGTTCACAAAGGTCACAGAAAAGAAATGTCATCTCTACCTCAACCATCTAGCCTAGCACATCATTCTTTCTCCTTGACATAATAAGCTAAACAAAATGAACTGGTTAAAACAAACCAATTCTAATATTCATTTCAAATCAAGACCTTTCCACTTATTACAATCTAACTGGAACAGAATGAAACATGAATTAATTAGCACATGGATAACGAACTGCCCAGCACTCAAGTTCTTAATTAAGTCCACCTAGTAGCAGAAGCACAGAAGGACAATAGGACTGAGAAAACAGACCAGCATTGTATGAACTCACCACCCTTTCCTAGAAACACTTCTAGTAACTACACAACAAAAGCATTTGAATTACCCCCCAAGACTCCACCCCTCCAAATCAAAGTCCTAGACAGGAACCCGCTCCACCCACACAGCCCCAAGCCCAGGATGTCCGGCTCCCATGACACCCCCCCAACAATGTCCCACCCCCACCACCCCAGCACAGGGGCTCCAGGGGAAGAGCACCTGAGCCTCCCTAGTGCCCACAGTCAGCCTAGGGCCAGGAGTCAAGGTCAGAAGACAAGGCCCACCCAAGAAATGACCAGTAACATGGAGGAGAAGGCGGCATTGCAAAAGCACACTTCAGGGGGTGAAAGGAGCCCAGGGAATAGGAAGGAGAGGAGAGGAACCAGCCACTGTCCCTGGGTCAGCCTGGGCAAGGTCAAGGGCCAGAACAGACCCTATGACCTGCACAGCCCAGGACCCCAGACCACAGCTTGCACGGCCGGAGACTCCATGGCCCATGGCCCAGGGCCAGCGACCTCCTCTCTCACACAGCATCTTCAACCTCACCACAAGCGTAGTTTGAGGAGGGCTGTCCACACCCAGCAGCCTGGGGCTCCTAGGGGCCAGAAGAGCTCCCCACTCCAACAGCTGCATCTGTCCAGCAGGACACCAACCGTTCTGGCTTCAGCCCCAGCAGCAGGAATGCTGTGGCTTCCATTTCCACAGCAATGCCAAGTCCACAAGAAAGCACAACCCGGAGTGGAAATGCACTTGGCAAAACACGTGATGGCCTGATAGCCTGTTTTCTCCGGGAGCACCCCATTTGGCATTTTTCAAGTGCCACAATTTGTGCACAATTGAGAATACAAACCAGCACAGCAGGTTAAGAGAAGAAAGCAGTATGTGCACAGTGTGATCACCACATTCTGATCTGCATCCAAACACTGGCTTCAGTTCTCCCCACTTAGAAAATATTGTGACAATTCCAGAAAAATCTGAATGTTTTTCTTTTTATCTTTAGTACATCTGCCCAAACTTTTGAGCATTCAGGAGTAGACTTCATGTCCAACTTCCAAACACAGATTTTAAAAAGGAATTCTGGAGCTTCTTTCAATCAAAGGATCTTTCAAACACAATTACAAAATCTTAAGTCAAAGATAATAAAGAAGGCAGGGTGAAGGGAATGAAAAGCAGAGAGAAGATGCCAAGCAGCAGAAGACTCTGCAAACCTTTGGGATACACTGCTAGAGGCTCTGCCTGACAGATGCAAGCCTAGTTGTTTGCACCCTCACGTTAACCTGAAGGGAAAAAAAAAAAAAGATTCTTGCAAAGTAGAAGAATTTGCAAATGGTGGGGAGAGGAGGATCTTCTGAGAGATGGTAAGGGACCAAGATGGTCTACAGATGATCTCTATTAATAGAAACAGAAATCTTTATAGTCCTAAAATTCTACTCTCCTTAATATGATTAAAAAAACAACTACCTTAAACGTTAATGTTCCTTAAAATTTTAAATCATTAGGAAATCCTGGCTCAGCGCCTGTGGCTCAGCGGGCTAAGGCGCCAGCCACGTACACCTGAGCTGGCGGGTTCAAATCCAGCCCAGGCCCACCAAACAACAATGACGGCTGCAACCAAAAAATGGCTGGGCGTTGTGGTGGTTGCCTGTAGTTCCAGCTACGTGGGAGGCAGAGGCAGGAGACTCTCTTGAGCCCAGGAATTGGAGGTTGCTGTGAGCTAGGATGCCCCAGCAATCTATCCAGGGTGACAGATTTTGGCTCTTTCTAAAAAAAAAAAAAAAAAAAAAAAAAGGAAATCCTCAAAATCTGCACCATGTCAAGGCGCACTGCCTCCAACCCTGTTCATGACCACAGTGGTCTAGCCCTTCCCTCCATGTCACCTCCCCTCCAGGGTGCCTTGAGCAGCCCACCACTGCTGCCCCATTATAACCTCACTGTTTATAGACATACAGTGACCTGCCATTTTTGACAGTAAAACCAGAGCTGCATTTGTGGTGCCCTTCCCTGGCATGTCCTACTTCTCCTTTCACCTTCACTGTCTATAATAAAATCCCATGTGGGACAGTATCACCATCAAAGGCTGAAATGCTGGGGGAGGAGCAGCACAGCGCGGCTGTGAACAACAGTAACACAGCAAATCTTTTTTTTTTTTTTTTTTGAGACACAGTCTCACTATATTACCCTCAATAGAGTGCTATGTCGTCACAGCTCACAGCAAACTCCAACTCCTGAGCTTAAGCAATTCTCTTGCCTCAGCCTCCCAAGTAACTGGGACTACAGGCGCCCGCCACAACACCTGGCTATTTTTTTTGTTGCAGTTTGACCGGGGCCAGGTTCAAACCTGCCACCCTCGGTATATGGAGCCGGCGCCCTACCCACCGAGCCACAGGCACTGCCCCACAGCAAATCTTTGACAAAAGCAGAACAGAGCAGAATAACAGAACCCACCTCAGCGTGTCTAATGTGCTAGATATATACTCAACTATCCTTCTAGAAAACTCCATTCTATTCTTTTGAATGTCCATATTACTGTACTGTCTAAGGCACTGATGTGGCTAGAGGATAAGGGCAATTTTTCAGTTCATGAAGTATTTTTCTTAACTGCAAATTGGTAGATTTAGATATATACAAAAACCTGGGTGGTGCCTGTGGCTCAGTGAGTAGGGTGCTGGCCCCATATACCAAGGGTGGCGAGTTCAAATCCAGCCCTGGCCAAACTGCAACAACTAAATAAATAAATAAATAGATATATACGAAAACCTATGTGGAAAAGGTTGCCCAGGAAGTAAAGCAGCACCCTGAGTTCAAGTGGATATAAGACCAGCTCACCACCAAACACCAGAGCAACTGGCACTCCCAGCTGTCAGGTGATACATGCTCCAAAGAAGGGGATACAGGGAAGGGAAAATACCATAAAGTCCATAAAACAAGTCTTATCATTTGCTTGAGTCTAGGTTGTCTGAGGTTGCTGTGAGATAGGCTGAGGCCACAGCACTCTAGACCAGGCAACACCAACTCTATCTACAAACAAAAAATATATATCCTTAGGTGAATATTAGTGAGCAGTTATTCTAGTGAACACAGTATCAACCTTTTTATTCTACTATAGGGATGTATATTTATATAACCTAGAGTTTCTTAATGATTAAACCAAAAATTTTAAGTTTTTATGCCACTTTCATTTTATATTGTATGTCCCTTCCTCTAAAAATAATCATAAAATAAACATGCAGTAATCAAAACTTAAAGTAACAAATAAAAATAACAAATACAACTACTTAGGAGGCTGAGGCAGAAGAACCACGTAAGCTCAAGAATGGGAGGTTGCTCTGAGCTGCACTGACACCATGGCACCCTAGCCCAGGTGACAGAGACGCTAAGTAAATAAATAAATAAGTAATAAAACAAATAAAAGCAACATACATACCATATTTTCAGTCGAGTGAATTTCTGGCTTGTGGCTGATGAGACAGCGTTACTTCTCATCTATAAGCAACCATTTCTCCCTTATAATTTAATATGAAATGACTGCATCAAATATAATTTCTTGTAACTTAAAATTTTATAGTATTTTAAATACTTTTGAAAAATCGGTTTCTATTATACAAAGACTATAAACTACTAAGGTTAACATTTTGTGAAGCCCTCATCACTGCTTTTGCAGAGGCAATAAAACGGCAGCCATGGTCTAACTGCGCACTCCCACAGGCCTCCAAGCTGGCCACCAGGTGAGGGCCCTTTCCTCACAGGTGACCAGCTGGGGCACACCCTGCACACTGGGGCTGCCAGTGATCAGCCTCCCAGCTACCGTCCCATCTATTTCTAATAAACTGTTGGTTTTTTTTCTTTTGTTAAATAAACAATATCTGGTGGCAAAAAGATCACAGAAACTTAGACATTGCCCCATAGAAGACTCCTAAAAACTCTAAAACAAATACGAACTAGATATATTTTAGATCATCTGTGTTAAAATAATTAAAGATAAACCCATAAAGTATTTAAGTAATTTGATGAATTTAAATTTTAAAGACATGGAAGAACGAACCAAAGGAATCGTGTCAGGTCCAAATAGGATGGAACACTGGTCCTCAATACACAACAGACATTCAATTGCTCCACTGTCACCAGTGGACATAGGCCCTGCCTGATCTCAAGAAGGGACTGTAAGTTGTCTGGGGCTCCACGGTGGCCAAAAGGACCCCTGCCTCTCTGCACCTGGGTCCTCAGGACAGGCGCCACCCTGCACACTTTACCTTTGGTAAGGAGCCTGGCAACCTGCTACCTAATGTCAAATTCAACATACTCACTAGCTTTAAAAGTACTCTCCATGACACCTGCTGTTAGGCAGCTTTAATGCTCTTCCAGGGAAGCACTTACCCTCTGCAGACACAGCATCTGATCATTCAAGCTTTCTGAAGACAGAAAACCACAGCATTTTATAATCTGCCTAGTCAACAGCCACCATGCAGCAAAGATAAAGGACTTTACTGCATCTCTGCCTGTTACCAGGAGGGTGAAGGCACAGTCAGAGAAGAATCTGAGACACACTGCCCTTCCCACTGCAATGTTCCCTCCACCAGCTGCACTGTCACTGTCACCTCCACTGAGGATCACACTGTACAAGGGACCCGCACCAGCTGCACTGTCACTGTCGCCTCCATGAGGGACACACTGCACAAGGGACCCACACCAGCTGCACTATCAATGTCACCTCCATGAGGGACACACTGCACAAGCGACCCGCACCAGCTGCACTGTCACTGTCACCTCCATGAGGGACACACTGCACAAGGGACCCACACCAGCTGCACTGTCACTGTCACCTCCACTGAGGATCACACTGTACAAGGGACCCGCACCAGCTGCACTGTCACTGTCACCTCCACTGAGGGACACACTGTACAAGGGACCCACACCAGCTGCACTGTCACTGTCACATCTGCTCTGAAGGACACACTGCACAAGGGACCCGCACCAGCTGCACTGTCACTGTCACCTCCATGAGGGACACACTGCACAAGGAACCCACACCAGCTGCACTTTCACCTCCATGAGGGACACACTGCACAAGGGACCCACACCAGCTGCACTGTCACTGTCATCTCCATGAGGGACACACTGCACAAGGGACCCACACCAGCTGCACTGTCACTGTCACCTCCACTGAGGGACACACTGCACAAGGGACCCGCAGCAGCTGCACTGTCACTGTCACCTCCACTGAGGGACACACTGCACAAGGGACCCGCAGCAGCTGCACTGTCACTGTCACATCTGCTCTGAAGGACACACTACAGAACAGAGTTGTGGTGACAGACAAGTCTGTAAGGTAAACTTCAGTGGAAGAAAAATCATCTCATCTGAGGGTTATTTTGCTCGTTTTTGCAGAAAGCTTTGTTCTTCTCTCTTTGTCTACCAAAATTATAGAAGACTAATTGTACGCTGGCTTTATTTTAAAAAGATGCAACTATGCAAACTAATTTGGTAATGCATATTCTCTGAACATGTTCATTCCTGTTTGCCAAATACAATATAAATCATCCAAAGGAAAAATGTCTAATTTCAATACCATTTTAACTATTAAAAAGTCTTTATATGTGAGACTGAAGGTAAAATCCTTACATTTGCCAGAAATTTAAAACACTTGCAAAGAAATCTTCAAAGTAGGTGTTAGATCCACCCCCAGGCCCAAGACCAGGGGCTCTGTGGCCCGCCCCCAATACTGGCACACAAAGGCCAGCCCAGGCCAATCCCAAAAGGCAGAGCGGGACCTCTCTCAGCACAGATGTGCTCTGGGTTCATCCACACCACAATGCAGAGACCACCCACAACACACAGGAAGTCTAACACTGAAACAAGCAACCCAGCACATGGTCTAGGTTATGTATTCTAGGCACCAACTCCGTGGTCTGCGCTGTAGTCCTGGGAGCTCCAGGGTCGGCCTAGAGGAGACCAGAGGCCAGGATCCCTGGCCCTGGTTACAGTGCACCCCTCATACAGGAGCTGCAGTCACTTCTTCAGAAAGAGGCCAGAGGTCACTTCCATGTGCCTATACACAGCTCAGGGTTCCAGCACCAAAACTGAAAGGTTAACTCTTTAACTGCCAGACACACAAATCCTGAGTTTAAAAGAAGTCAAAGCCATTCCGGAAAGAATCTGAGGTGAACTGCCAGGCAGGCTGCAGATGACTGAGCAAGTCAAGTTCTCACACAAACACCCCAGAGGGGAGGGAAGAAGGAAGGGTAGAATTCCTACTTTGGCTTCTAAGTCTTTTACCTTGCCGTTTAGGGGAGTGTTTGTTGTCGGCTTTCACCTATTGTCCATCACAACTGTAAAGACACCCCCATGATGGTAAGACATCCAGAGAGTAGGGATCCACCCGTCCATGCTCTCCATGCTCTTCACACTCCCCTCCATGATCCTATAGCTCAGCTTGATCTCAGCATTTCACAAAGGGAGAGATTATGCAAAGGAAACCTCTTTCCCTTTACAAAAACAGGTAAGTTCACAGCCTTCCCCTCACTCTACAAGCACTCATGCACAGCTCTGGCCCCCAGCCCTACACATCATCTCACAGCATACAACACACAGGACAAAGATCATTTTCTTCTAACAGTGGAATTTTTTGGTTCGAGTCAAAATAATAAAAACATCAAATTCCAAGATCCCACTTTCACCTCTATTTCAGGAAAGCCTACATACGTTCTTCTCCATCAGAAATGGAACAGTGGCAAGAAAGAGCTTCAAATGCTGACGGTTTCTCAAACCGTCATACTAGCCATACTCAGCCTAGAAACCTCATGCAGTACAGAGCACCATCCCCTAATTTCAAACTGTTTCCACATACCAGTTTCACAAGCTATTATCAAAAGGGGTGGGGAGAAAAAGAATGAATTTTTTTTAGTATCTTCAAAGAAGATGCAGCATACTCAGCCTAGAAACCTCATGCAGTACAGAGCACCATCCCCTAATTTCAAACTGTTTCCACATACCAATTTCACAAGCTATTATCAAAAGGGGTAGGGAGAAAAAGAATGAATTTTTTTCAATATCTTCAAAGAAGATTTTCTTTTCCCTCTTTTGTCTTTTTGTTTTTTCCCTTGGCAGAAAAAGGAAAGTTAGATCCTAAATTTGGAAAACACAATTAATATCCAAAGTAGCCCCAGAAATCATATTTAAGGGATTTTTAAATATCAGAACAGATTCCTTTTCTATATGCTACTTAACCCTTAATTGGACCTCTCTGCACAGAAAATCAAAGGAGGCTCCTTCCTTACAATCTTTATCTAATCCTCTTTCAAACACTGTATCTTTCCAAAGATGGCAAGACCCATCTACGTGCATATCCAGCCATATATGTCCCCTAACAAGGTGACGTTGCCATTTCTCCATCGAGAGGTGGGATCTTTATAACTGCCTTTACTTGGGTGGGTCTTTGTAACTGTATGGACCCGAAGACTGTGGCTGAACTGACACTCATAACCCCAGAGGCCACCTCACAGCACCAGCATGGCTCTGCCCTGCTCAACAATGCCTGGCAGCAAGTGTGGCTGCCAACATCCCATGTACCACCTTCACCGGGCATACCCCAGCGCCCAGGTCTCCCCTAGACTTACAGGCCAGGAAAACACTGTTCTGTGTCTTATCTGGATCCTTGGCCTCTGAAAGGGATAAGAAATGACTGTGGTGGTTCCAGGATAGCGTACAGACAGTGAAAACAGCACTCTCCTTCTGGCCCTCCTTCTCCTGGCCACCAAAGGTCAGAGGAGACAGGACTCCTGGGAAGCCCCCTGGGCCCCCAGGGCAGATCTGAGCCTGAAAACTGACTGAGCTGCCATACTGTGACACTGACTGGCTGCCAACACCTAAGTGGACAACCATGCCCTGTACCCCGGGGATGTACAACCTACAGCTAATCACGGTCCAGTTTGCTGTCACAGCTCCATGCCCAGAGAGGCGTGCAGGACCACGGGAGAAAGCAACGTGACTCTGCGCACCTTCCCACCCCAGCACCCAGAGTTTCTTTTAATTAAACTCTGCTTATTTAGAGTTTTCCAGGTCTTTAGAAGGAAAACAACAGCAGAAACTAGCCATAACCAGAACAAACTGCTGCACAATAACAGTGAGTATAAGGCCCCAGAGTTTGATCTGACAGTGCTGACACCGGGGCTGAGGTCAAGCGGCTTTCAATTTGACCTTCCTCCACAATTACGTGTGCTTCTCACCGCCAATAAATATGCTGGATTTCCTATTTGCATGCCAGACTCTTTTGAGTTTGGATGGTACAACTGCCACAAGATGGTTTACAGACAAAGTTAAGCTCCTAGACCTGCCAAGCTTAAACCTTCCTATGTAGTAGATTCACCACGTCCAGGGCACACGGTCAGCCGATAGTTGCTGCCTCAGACTCAAGGGCGCAGGCTCCAAAACAACCCTGTAGAGATCGCAAACCTCTATCTGCAGGCTGGAGATAGGCAAATATTTACGCCCTTTCCCCTGGTTTGACAGAGAGCAAATTAGGATGAAAATTCATAGAATCCATTAGAAATCACTTGGCTGCTAACCAATGAAAATGCCTCACAGGCGGAAAGCAGGGCAGAGAGGCAGGCCCATCGGGTTCAGCTGCATGATGACTCAGCACAACAAGATTCCCACCATTAAAACCAGGACAATCTAGCTCTCCTCTGAAAATCTAGTCTTTCCTTGCTTTCAACCAAGTATTTCACGATGCAAAATTCATACCCTAGGGAAGACAGAATTGCTCAGTGTGATGTCATACATTGTATCTAAAATGGGCAACATGCCTCATAAATAAACTTACCCTAAAAAGTTAGTAATGGACACTCAAAATGTGGGCCAAGCTACAAGACCGCAAACCACCTGGTAGTTTCTTCACCAAATCAACAGACAGCATGAAAGAGACGATAATGGGGGAAAGAAGGGTTCTAGATACTAATCTTAAACATAATCAAGTGCAAAATGTGAAGTGTGTTAGAAACTTGATTAGAATACACAATTAAAATGACATTTGGGAACAATTAGGAGAATTTGAAAATCATTAGGTGATAACAAGAAATTATTGTTAATTTTCTTAGGTGTGAAAACAGCACTGTGGTTTTATGAAAAATATCTCATTTTAAAAGATACATATTAAGAATCTAGAGGTGAAAATTTCATGACATCTATGACATGCTTTAAGATACTTGAATGACAAGGAAAAAGTTAGGAGGCTGAGGTGGGAGGAGCCCTTGAACCGAGGCAAGGTTACAGTCCAGGAGTTGAAGGTTGCTGTGAGCTATGTGACACCACGGCACTCTACCCAGGACAATAAAGTGACTCTGTCTCTACCAAAAAAAAACAAAGAAAGAAAAAGATTAAAAAACCGTTTGGCACCCATAGCACAGTGGTTACAGAGCCAGCCACATACACCGAGGCTGGCAGGTTCGAACCCAGCCCAGACCAGGTAAAACAACCATGACAACTACGACAAAAACAGTCAGGCGTTGTGGCGAGCACCTGTAGTCCCAGCTACTTGAGAAGCTAAGGCAAGAGAATTGCGTAAGCCCAAGAGTTTGAAAAAAAGATAAAAAGGATAAGGACAGTATGGCAAAATTTTGACAGCTATCAACTGTAAATTATCTACTTTAGAATATGATAAAGATCGAAATTTTCATAAAATTCTAATTAAAAGCTAGATCCGAAATACTGAAGATTACTTATAGAAAAAAGACAGCATCTGTTACCCAGGCTGGTTTCAAATTCCTGGGCTCAAGCGACCCTCCTGCCTCAACCTCCAGAGGAGTTGGGCCTACAGGCGCCCACCAAAACACTTGCTATTTGTTTTAGTTTCTTGTAGAGACAGGGTCTTCGTATTACCAAGGCTGGTCTTTAACCCTGACATCAAGCAACCCTCCCAAATTTAGCCTCCCAGGGTGCTAGGATCACAGGCATTAGTCACCACACTAGGCCTACACGTTCTTTGTAAATGCTGATAGAGGGTTCCTTCCCTTGATGACATTCTGGCACCTTTAGCACTCAGGTTGTGTTTTGATGCTCATTTTATGCCATATCCAAACTTTAGAAACCTATCACCTTCTCACAGTCTCATCAGTTTACCTACTTTGCACTTCAACAAAACCAGCTATTTCCTATGAATTTTCAGTAAATTGCACTTCATTTACATTTCAGGGGAGGAAAACAATTTTTAAAGATCCTGTATGGACCAAGGCACAAAGGCTCACACCAATAATCCCAGCACTCTGAGAGGCTGAGGTGGGAGGACTCTTGAGCTCAGGAGTTCAGGACCACCTTGATCTTGAAGAGTGAGACCCCCATCTCTACTAAAAATAGAAAAATTAGCCAGACATTGTGGAGGTGCCTGTAGTCCCAGCTATTCAGGAGGCCAGAGGAGGAGGATCTCTTGACCCTAGAAGTTTAAGGTTGCTGTGAGCTAGGCTGATGCCACTGCACTCTAGCCAAGGTGACAGAATGAGAGACTTGTCTCCAAAAAAAAGCTCCTGTATAAAGGAAAAACAGAACAAAACAGCCAGAGCTAGGAAATAGAGTCATTGTCCCTGACTAGAGAAGGCTGGGCTGCCTGATGTGCCAGCTGAAGCCAAGAACCAGTCGATGTCAACAATGAGATCCAGCTTCACACCAACTCTGATGCTATCATTAAAACGACAGATGAGGATCAGCACCTGTGGCTCAACGGGCTAAGGCACCAGCCACGTACTCCTGAGCTGACGGGTTCAAATCCAGCCTGGGCCCGCCAAACAACAATGACGGCTCCAACCAGAAATGGCCGGGCGTTGTGGCGGGCGCCTGTAGTCCCAGCTACTTGGGAGGCAGAGGCAGGAGACTTGCTTGAGCCCAGGAATTGGAAGTTTCTGTGAGCTGTGATGTCACAGCACTCTATCCAGGGTGACAGCTTGAGGCTCTGTCTCAAAAAAAAAAAAAAAAAAGCAAGGAGGAAAGGCACAGTGACTCACAACTGTAATCCCAGCACTTTGGGAAGCTAAGGTAGGAGGGTAACTTGAGGCCAGAAGTTCAAGACCAGCCTGGGTAATATAGAGACCTTATCTCTACAAAAAAAAAATTTTTTTTTTTTTTTTTTTTTTAGAGATAGAGTCTCACTTTATCGCCCTCGGTAGAGTGCGGAGGCATCACACAGCTCACAGCAACCTCCAACTCCTGGGCTTAGGTGATTCTCTTGCCTCAGCCTCCCAAGTAACTGGGACTACAGGCACCCGCCACAATGCCCGGCTATTTTTTGGTTGCAGTTTGGCTGGGGCCGGGTTTGAACCCGCCACCCTCAGTATATGGGGCCAGTGCCTAACCGACTGAGCCACAGGCGCCGCCCTCTACAAAATATTTTTTAAAAATTAGCCAGGTGCAGTAGTATAATCCTTTTAGGACCAGTTGCTTGTGGGGGGAGGATCACTTGAGTCTAGGAGTTAGAGGCATCAGTGAGCTATGATGATGTCACTGCACTCCAGCCTGGGTGACAGAGTGACATACTGTCTTTTAAAGAAAAAAGGAAAATTCTGACACATACTACAACATGGATGAACCTTAGGACATTACATTATGTAAAATAAGCCAGGCAGAAAAGATAAATACATTTCTATGAGGTGCCTAGAACAGTCAAATGCATAGCAACAGGAAGTAGAACGGTGGTTTCACAGGGGGCTGAAGGGAAGGAAGAGTGGGGAGTTAGTGTTTAAAGGGGGAAAGCAGCTCAGTTTTGAATGATGAAAAGTTTCTGGAGATGTATAGCGGTAAAGATTGCATGACATTGTAAATACTTACAATGGTAAGTACTTAATGGTACTGAACTATACACTTGAAAACAAGATGGTGAATTTTATGTTATGTGTATTTTCCCACAATTTTAAAACTCTTTTCTTTTTCGGAGACAGAGTCTCACTGTGTCACCCTTGGTAGAGTGCCATGATGTCACAGCTCACAGCAACCTACAATTCTTGGGCTCAACCCATCCTCTTGCCTCAGTTTTTCTATTATTAGTAGAGACAGGGTCTTGTTTTTGCTCAGGCTGGAGGCTGGTTTCAAATCATGAGCTTCAGCAATCCACCTGTATTGGCCTCCCAGAGTGTTAAGATTACAGGCATGAGCCACCAAATCCAGCCTAATTTTAAAACTTTTTTTTTTTTTCTTTTTTTGAGACAGAGCCTCAAGCTGTCACCCTGGATAGAGTTCTGTGGCATTACAGCTCATAGCAACCTCCAATTCCCAGGCTCAAGTGAGTCTCCTGCCTCCGCCTCCCAAGTAGCTGGGACTACAGGCACCCACCACAACACCTGGCCGTTTTTTGGTTGCAGCTGTCGTTGTTGTTTGGCGGGCCCGGGCTGGATTCAAACCCGCCAGCTCAGGTGTGCATGGCTGGCACCTTAGCCCGTTGAGCCACAGGTGCCGAACCGTAAAACATGTTTAAATGAGCACTCTCTACATGACCCAGCATCTTAACTTCATGGTATTTATCTTGAAAAACTTTTTTTTTTTTTTTTTTTTTTGAGACAGAGTCTCACTATGTCACCCTTGTTAGATTGCCATTAAGCCACAGCTTATAGCAACCTCAAGGTCTGGGCTTAAGCGATTCTCTTGACTCAGTCTCCCATGTAGCTGGGACTACAGGCGCACGCCACAGCACCTGGCTATTTTTTGGTTGCAGTTGTCATTGTTGCTTGGCAGGCCCGGGCTTAATTCGAACCCACCAGCTCCAGTGTATATGGCTGGTGCCCTAGCTGCTGAGCTACAGGTCCTAAGCTGAAAAACTCTTTGACATGAGCACGTGGAGGAATATATGGCATTTCAAGAGTACTATAATAATAACAAAACATACACGATCACCATGACCACTAATACATGGATATTTACAGAAACAACAGGTACATTCCTCTACCCCAGCATGTTACACAAGAGTTCATGAAGCAGACCTCTACACGCAGACGGGAGAGAGCTGGGAAATACTGTGAGACAGGAAAGCAGATACACAAGGAGAGCCACTCTCCACTCCTCACTCTCAAACTCTACATCACATCCACTGTCAAAGTCACTTGTTTCTACCCTCAAAGTACATAAGAAATCCTATCACTTCTCACCAGTGACCACAGTGACCTGATCTCTTGCTCAGTTCTCCCCACATCACCCTCGGTATTTGTGACACCACAAACCCAGTGATGACATTAAAATTTAAGTCAGATCATGTACCCTTCCTGTTTAAAGCAGTCTAATGGCTTCCCATCATGCTTGAAGTCAAACCCAAACTCTTCCCAAGAGCCTATGTGCAGGCACTGCTCCTGACCCCACCACATGTCCTTGCTGCGGGCCCTACAAGGCCTCTACTCCACTCCAGGCACAAGGGCCGCCTCACCTCTCCAAAAATACTGAGGATCAGCTCACGACCTGGCCGTGGTACTTGTAGCTGTTCCTGTCTGGAGCACTTGCTCCAGGTATCTCTGCAGGTCATCTCTCTCACCTTCTTCAGAATAATCACATGTACCCTGAAAACAAGTATGTACACAAGTATATGTACATGTATGTGTGTGTATATCCGTATATTTACTTAAACAAGTATGTACATCTATTACATGCATATCAATAAAAAATAAAGAAAAAATTTTCGTTCAATACACAGAGTATAACTTTATTATGCTAAAAGTACACCGTGCCAAAAACAATAGCATACAGCTCAATTACAGATGTAAACACACAAAAAATACTCAAGAAAGATACATACCGACTCAGAAAACATTTCCGGGGAAGAGATGAGAATCTGGAGTAGGATGCAGTGAGCAAAGGCAACTGTAAATTTATTTGTAGTATTTGATTTTTTTCCACAATAAGATTACATATATGTATTTATTTTGTAATTGAAAGTAAAATCCTTTCTAGTTTAAAACAAATGGGCAGGTGGCGAAGAGAAAAGGTACTGGAAAACAGGATCACTGCAGTCAATTCCTTTTGCACAGAGACGTCCAAATGTGCAGACGAGAAACACAGAGATCACTCAGCCATCCAGACAAATCTGGTTAAACTGTGAGGGGCTCGCAGACAGCACACCACACACTTCATAAGCAGACGGCTCATGCTGTGACATAACACCTGCCAAACAAGGCAGAAACACACTTCCTCCATAAACATATTCAAAAGAGCACGTAACACAAATTTGGGTTAGGATGATCAAGTTATGGATATTTCATTAAAATAATATTTTCTAATATCTCCATAACATTATTATAAAATTATGTTCCTAAAAACAATACCTTGGCAATGTTTTTCTCAATCACTGAGGTCACTAGATACCCACTCCTCTCCTTGTCTTTTGGTGAAGTTCAGCCTCTTTTAAATTCTTAAAACCACTGAAAAATTGTTGCAAGGAAGGAGTAAGGTCCTCAGAAGCCTGCTGCAAACACTCAGGCTTTGGGATTTGCTTAACCCTCGACAGAAACAAATGAAGCCCTTCCAGTGATGCCAATGAGTTGAGCAGGTTGAAACCTGCACAAATCAATCAGAAAGAACGCTGCAGACTGTATTTCTTAGAAGTGAATTAATGCACCATAACACAGTCCATCTCAAAATTTTCGTAGTGCCCTTGGTGTTACTGTTCAGTGGAAGGATGTGGGAATACACACTGACATTTTGGAGCTACAGGCACACAGAAGGCGACTCACGCTCAACCTTGCTCAGGAAAAACCCTTCTTTATCATACTTGCAGTCTTCCTACTAAGTCTGAAATTATTTCACAATGGAAACAGTTGAAAGAAAAAAACATTAAAACATATTCAAAATAATACTACATGTGCATGTATCTTCGGTGGGTTCAAATGTATCTCTTGTAAAATTAAAGATGAAGATCTCAAAAGACATGCATCAGACTCTTCCCAATAGACTCTGAGGGGCAGAGAGGGAGGGCTAGGGAGGGGTAGGGAGGGGTTTTCTGCCTGAATGGGATTTGATCTTTAAAATAAAAAGTCATATATTATTATATAATTTTTTTAATTCAAATAAAGGAAAATAGGAAAAAATTAAAAAGTAGAAACAATCCATGGAAAACTACTTTTAATATTTGTATATAAGCTTCCAAATATTATTCTTTGCAAATACAATCATAAAGGTATGATGTACTCATACTACATGGTCGAGATACTACAAAACTTGTTAGGCAAATACTTTTCCCTTGGCCAATGTGTGCAAAAACATCCACATCATCACTTTAGTGGCTGAGGAGAGCCCACTGCATGGGGAGGCCACTGCCACACACACAGAGAACCTGCTACAGAAACCTTAATATTCACTGCTGTAATCATTCTTTACAGAGTTCTTCAACAAATACCTATAAAATAAGGAGCAGAGAGTTCTCCTACTATGGCTCCACACAGCCCACAGCCAAACACTGGTAGCTCCGTCTGGCTCGGTGGCTCAGTCTGGAGCCCCATACAACACTCAAAGACCCCCACACTCTTGCCCCAGTTCTCCCAAGGCAGTTCAACTGAGCACCAAGTCCAAAAGAAACCCAAACTGCTCACAGATCAAAATTGGGGAAATTGTCAGAAAGAAACTACCACTCAAAACAGTGCTGGTGTTAAATTGTTTCAGGGTACTTTCACTTGCTGAACACCAGTTCTGGGGCTATACTAGTTCCTGAGATACAAAAATAAGATGTAGTCCTTGCTCCAAAACATGCAAAAGTGATAAAAATCTGCACTCTGAGAAGAACACTGGATGCCATTGTTGATTGGTTTCCGAATGCTGGTCATGGAGCTGCTCTCCAGAAGTCTCTCAAATGGTCATACCATGTAGGCCCTGTGATCATCCTCATCTTACAGGGTGTCCAGAGGCCTCATGCTGTCTCCCTGTGTCCCCAAAGGGAGGTTTCTGGGCAGATCCCGCCTGCCAGAGATGCCTAAAGTCCTCTCCCCCCAGTCTCACCGTGCCCAGCCACAAGGAAGCTGTTACTCGGCTGCCATCTTGCTCCATCTCAATTAGTGTATTTTAATCAATCATCCACATTTGAAGACAGACACAAGTCTCAGACCTACAATTGCTTAATGCTCCATCAGATAGGATTCCACTCCTGAGAAGAGAGAGCGAGCCCTGGTGCATCTCCTCAGATTCTTTCAGAAGCTCAACACTGCTCTTCAGATTTCCCCTGACACTAAGGAAACATTCATACCAAGACACCTAAGGTGAGAAAGCAACTCATGAACAAATTTTAGAGCACACTGTTCTCCTTTTCTATACTGAACTCTCAGAATCTGATTTCTGGCACCTGAATCATTGTTTGGAATTTTATATAACAGTGTTCAACCAGACCCAGAAAGGGGCTGTGGGAGCTTCAGATGGAAACCCTAGTCCCCATTCAATGCCTTACCTGCATGACAGTGTTGTATTATACAGACACAACAGCATTCCTATGTCAGATATCTCTCCATACCAACAGAACTGATTTAAAATAGTGGAAAGAGAGCCAGAAAAATCAAATACAGTCCCTTCGTGATTTCCTTTAAAAAATAAATAAATAAATAAATAAATAAATAAATAAGGAGCAGAGCTAGAAGCTAAGGCTGCCTTCTTACTTACACCAATGACTTCTCAAGTCTCAAACAGAAGTTGGACTTTTGTTTTTTAAAGATCGAACCACTTTTAAAACATTGTAGAAGAATAACTCTAGATTCTTTTTATGTTAAATCTGTGGTGAATCTATTAACTAAGATTCAATTTCAACTTTAAGAAAAAGGAACCCTTACCTTACACCTCCTATGCCCTGAGAAACAAAAGCTGCAAGGTTGTCATGCAGGACCCACCCCCAGTGACACACGCCCCAGGCCCAGGTAGAAGCAGGGCAGGTCTTGAGAGATGTGTCCCCTGACCTACGGAGTTGACAACACAGAAAAGACACAAACTATACAATGATGGCAGTTTTCCTTATTCCCAGCTAATGTTCATAGGGCAAATGGTACTTGTTTTATCAAAGAGTTACTGAGCTCTTTTTTTTTTTTTTTTGTAGAGACAGAGTCTCACTCCATCGCCCTTGGTAGAGTGCCGTGGCATCACACTGCTCACAGCAACCTCCAGCTCCTGGGCCTAGGTGATTCTCTTGCCTCAGCCTCCCAAGTAGCTGGGACCATCGGCGCCCGCCACAACGCCCGGCTATTTTTCTGTTTTGCAGTTCGGCCGAGGCCGGGTTTGAACCCGGCACCTTCGGCATATGGGGCCGGCTCCCTACTCGTTGAGCCACAGGTGCCGCCCTGAGTTACTGAGCTCTTAATACCACACGGTGAGAAAAACAGAAGCACATAAACCACTGCATTCCATGTTTCAAGAGGCCAGTTAACTCTCAGACCAAAGCTTAATGAGATGACAGGACCCACCACAATACAATTCCTCTTCCTGTTAACAAGATCTGATTTCTGAAGTATCAACTCCAGTGGGGTAGATTACATTACTAAGACAATGTCTATGTGACACTTTCTTGGTTTGTTTTTTTGAGATAGTCTCTCACTCTGTTGTCCAGGCCACAGTGCCATGGCCTCTCAACAGCAAAACATCTCATCCACATGCCCTGGGGTCACACAGACTTGGCAAAGCCAGATGTCAGTGGGACCTAAAGCTGTGGCAGGAGAGTCACTGAAGCCCAGGAGTTCAGGCTGCAGTGGGCTCTGATTGTACCTCGGCACTGCACCCTGAGCAACAGCAAAAGCCTGTCTCTAAAAAAATTTTTAAAATAAAAAGAAATATTGCAAAAAAAAAAAAAAAAAAGAAGTGGATACAACCCGGTGGCAGCAGGGGTAACTCAGAATCTTGGTGCAAGGCTTTGCTTGATTGGAAACTGAAGACAGGAGAAAGGCAGAGGAAAGAGGCATCCCAGGGACACGGAAGCCTGTGAAGGTGTCAGAAAATCAAATTGAAGACTTGGACAAGCCCAGGAAATTAGGAAATAGGTCAGTGAATGATCCTGAATTTCTACAAAGAAAAACCAATTTTCTTTTGCTACTATGAATAATGTTTTGGTTTTTTTTTTGAGACACAGCCTCAAGCTGTCACCCTGGATAGAGTGCTGTGGCATCACAGCTCACAGCAATCTCCCAACTCCTGAGCTCAAGCGAGTCTCCTGCCTCCGCCTCCCAAGTAGCTGGGACTACAGGCGCCCGCCACAACGCCCGGCCATTTTTTTGGTTGCAGCCGTCATTGTTGTTTGGCGGGCCCGGGCTGGATTCGAACCCACCAGCTCAGGTGTACGTGGCTGGCACCTTAGCCCATTGAGCCACAGGCGCCAAGCCATACTATGAATAATGAAAAAATTTCAATAGAAGCAGTTCTACACTGTTTTTATAACAATAATATATTAAGCCAAATTACAGTTCCTTGGGAACCATAATGATGTATAAACACACACACACACATATGGCCCAAATAATTTTTAAGACGTTATAATGTGGATACTACAAAATTTTTACAAAATCCTGGTGCCTTGGGCTGAATACAATTCTCTGGATTCCAATTTGATCCTTGCACACGAAGGTGCTGGTTATACATATGGCAACAACATTGAAAATGGCTGGGCAGAGTGGCTCACTCCTATGATCCTAGCACTCTGGAAGACCAAGGCGGGAAGACCCCTGAGTTCAGGAGTTCGAGACCAGCCTGCACAAGAGGGAGATGCTAGAAAACTAGCATGGCGTGCCTGTAGCTCAGTGAGGAGGGGGCCAGCCACATACACAGAGGCTGAGGGTTTCAAACCTGACCTGGGCCAGCTAAAACAACAATGGCAACTGTAACAAAAAATAGCGAGGGGCGGTGCCTGTGGCTCAGTGGGTAGGACGCCGGCCCCATATACCTGAGGGTGGCAGGTTGGAACCTGGCTCTGGCCAAACTGCAACAACAACAATAAAATAGACAGGCGTTGTGGCGGGCGCCTATAGTCCCAGCTACTCGGGAGGCTGAGGCAAGAGAATCTCCTAAGCCCAGAGTTGGAGGTTACTGTGAGCTGTGTGATACCATGGCACTCTACTGAGGGCCACAGAGTGAGACTCTGTCTCTTAAAAAAAAAAAAAAAAAAATAGCTGGGCATTGTGGTGAGCGCCTATTGCCCCACCTACTTAGGAGGCTGAGGCAAAGAGAATCGATTAAGCCCAAGAGTTTGAGGTTGCTGTGAACTTCAATGATGCTATTGCGCTCTACCCAGAGCAAAAGAAAAACAACAACAAAAAAAGAAAACAAACAATAACACTGAAAATGTGGGATGTCACCTCATGTATCCCCTACAGAATTGTCTCAGTGGCCATAGACCAACCCCATTCTCTGATTTCCCGCTTGCAGTTCTCAAAAACTCTATAGAGCTGGGGATATGACACCCTGAGGGAGGGAGGACTGTTTAGAACAGTTGGGGTCCAGTCCTGAACCTCCTAGGGTCCTGCAGCATTTCAGTTCAGTAAATCCGGCTGTCCCCAGAAAGCAGTGCGTTTTCGGGTCCCTCCACTGCAGTGTGACATGTTGCATAGACAAGACTCCATCCAACTTGGGCAGCTTTCCTGAGTCTTGGGGGACTGGCTCCCCATGAATTCTGAGCTTCTACTGTCCCTTGCTGCCTGTTTGTAATAAACCTGCTCCCTGTAAGTTGTATGCAAATGTCCTGTCTCCCCAGATATCCAAGTGGCAGAAATCAGCACAGCCCACAGCACAGAGGTGGACGTGTAAGTGGTGCCTAGCACATGGTAGACTATATCCCACCACTCACAGTGAAAGTTCCCTAGAAAACTGCAGGATCTAATTTCCAACTATCAACCCCCATGGTTGCTAGGACAACATCGTGAGGAATAATCTCATGATGATGAATGGTACTAATTTAAAATGCTGGTACTTCATGTACAATGTGAATAGCACAACTGCTACCTTTTTTAAAGGACTATTCCTTCTGGTAAATCTTTACATATTTCCATGCAAATGGTGACCAGTTTTATGTTTTTAATTGCATAACCAACAAAAATTCTGAAAGTCTCTCCACATCTGGTGTGATAATTGTGTTTATCAGTTATGACATATGAGTCTGGGAAAAAAAGACCAAAACCTGCTACTATCCATGAAAATTCTTAAATTTCTCATTGAACATAAAAAATTTAAGAGACTAAAAAGTTACTTTCAAAAATAATACGAAGTTGATTTAACACCTGGGCCAGGCACAGTAGCTCACGCCTGTAATCCTAGCTGGGGGTAAGTTACCATAAATGTAAATTAATGAATGAAATGATTAAATACAGTAAATCATAAAGTAGTAGGAAAAAGTTCCTGAAATGAGGAACTTCTGATTCCAAGCATAGCACTAAGGCCAGAAATTACAAAGAAAAAGGTTTACAGATTTAACTACCAAAATGTTTCAAACATTTGCATGGCAAAATTAATAAATCTAAAAGACAGAAAAACATGCAATGTAAATGGCTAAGTGCAATAGCTTTAATATTACTCTTTATAAGAGCTACAAATGAATTTTTTTATTTTACATACCAGTTTTTTTTTAAATAAAGAAGACCCCAAAATACAAATGGGCAAAAGAATTAAACAGGATTCCCAAATGACCAATAGACATAGGAGGACTTTCAACTCCGTTAGGTCCCAGGAATTAGGAAGAGGTGGAAGAAACCCTTCCCAGCTCATTCGATGAGAACAGTAGGACACACACAGAAGCAAATACAGGGAAAACTCCAAATGGGGCTTCATGTAAACACAGACTCCATAATCCTTAACAAAATATTAGCAAATGAAATACAGTTACATGCAAAAGGATTATGACCATGACCAACTAGGGTTTATCCAAGGCATGAGGTTGGTTTAACATCTAAGAATCACTGACAGTAGCCCCAACACACATGGCTTTGCTACCTGCAATTCCAGTCACTCATGGTCGACCACAGTCCAAAAATATTAAATGGAAAATTCCAGATATAAACAATTTGTAAGTTTCATACTGCTTGCTATTCTGAGTAGCATGCTGAAATCTCACGCTGTCCTGCTCCGTCCCCCAGGACATGAATCGTCCCCCTGCCCAGCGTGTCCACACTGCCCACCCCTGCTAGTCACTTGGTTGCAGCCTCAGTTCTCAGACACAGATCATAAGAAGGTTGAGTACAGGTCAGTAAGATTCTCTAAGGGAGAGAGGACACATACTCCTCTACCTTTCGTTACAGGATATTGTTATAATTACTCTGTTAGTGTTGTTCTTAATCTCTTACTGTGCCTAGTTTATAAATTAAACTTCATCACAGGTGTATATGTGTAGGAAAAAACACAGTACATATGGTATAGGGTTTGGTCCTAGCTATGGTTTCAGGGCTAGTGAGGGTCCTGGGATGTAACCCCAAGGATGAAGGGTAAACCATATTAAAACAATATAAAAACCACATGATTATTTCAACAGATATAGAAAAGCATTTGAAAAAATTCCTTCATGATAAAAACTCTCAACCTGATAAAGGATTTTTTTTTTTTTTTGTACCTGTCATTATTGTTTAGCTGGCCCAGACTAGGTTCAAACCCACCAGCCTCGATGTTGGCACTGTAACCACTGTGCTACAGGCACTAAGCCTGATGAAGGATTTCTTTTTTTTTTTTTTTTTAGACAGAGCCTCAAGCTGTCACCCTGGATAGAGTGCCGTGGCATCACAGCTCACAGCAACCTCCAATTCCTGGGCTCAAGCGAGTCTCTTGCCTCTGCCTCCCAAGTAGCTGGGACTACAGGCGCCCG
>CAUYON010083664.1:0-16633 GCA_963573935.1 Arctocebus calabarensis | reverse complement strand
CAAGTCTTTCCAAAGGGCTGGTCTGTTTAGCCCTGAGGGAAGAAAGCCTAATGGTAGCTAACAGGGAGGGGGCACAGTGGGGCTTGTCTAACTGCCCATCTTGTCATGGCTGAGATTTCAGTTTTAAGGTTTTTCTGGGGTTCCCATGGCCAAGGGGGAGATGGCTGGGGGTGCCTTAGAATTTCATTTTAATTTGTAAGGTGTTTTTAATTAGGTTGACATTGACTTATTAGTAGGTGATAAAAACTGGGCTTGTTTTGTTTTGTTTTTGCTCAATAATTTGCAAGAAAGCACAGTGGCTCACACTTGAAATCCTAGCACTTTGGGAGGCTGACGGGGGTGGATTGCATGAGGTCAGGGGTTTGAGACCAGCCTGAGTAAGAGTTAGACCCTGTCACTACAAAAAATACAAAAAATTAGTTGGGCTTGGTGGCCAGCTCCTGTAGTCCCAGCTAGTTGGGAGGCTGAGGCAGGAGGATAGCTTGAGCCCAGGAGTTTGAGGTTGCTGGAGCTATGATGACATTACTCCACTCTAGCCAGATGGCAGAGTAAAACTGCATCCCAAAGAGCAAAAACAACAGCAACAACAACAAAAAAATAGAGTTTTTAAGAAACCAATAATAGTGGTGCTTGGTTTTATAATCCCAAAATACTTATGACTCCTGGAGCCCAGGAGTTTGAATCCAGCCCAGGCAATATAGTAAGACCCTGACTCTTAAAGAATTTTTTTTCCTCTGTTTAATTTAGTATCTAGGTATAGTAATCATGTGATTACTTGAAATGAACTATTAAAAATAACTATGTTCTGTATCTGTGGACAAGTATATCTAAAGGAAACTCACTTTCTTTTTTTGTTTCTTTTATTCCTTAGCTTTATGGAAGTATAACCAACAAATAAATATTACATATATTGAAGGTATACAGTGTGATGATGTGATTTATGTATACATTGTATAGTGATCACCATATCAAATTAATTATCATGTCCATCTCTACACATAATTATCATTTTGTATAAATGTAAAAGGAGGCTGAGGACACTAAAGATCTTTTCTCTGCAAATTTTATATAAACAGCAGAGTACTGTTAACAACAAAGTAGAGTATAGTCATCATGCTGCCCATTAGATCTCCAGAACTTATTCATCTAATAACTGAAAGTCTGTACAGTATCAGACTGAAAACTGATGTTCTACTCTTTGCTTCTATAAAGAATTTCACTTCCTTATTGATAATGGTTTCAATGTTTTCTCGTGTTTCTTTTCTTTTTTCTTTGAAATAGAGTGTCACTATGTCACCCTAGGTAGAGTGCCGTGGCATCACAGCTCACAGCAACCTCCAACTCTTGGGCTTAAGCAATTCTCTTGCCTCAGCCTACCAAGTAGCTGAGACTACAGGCACCCGCCACAATGTTCAGCTAACTCTCATGCTTCTTGAAAGAATTATATAGCCAACTTTGCATTTCACAATCCTACCCCAGTTCTCAGTAACTTGCTTTTGGTAGTACCACTCTACCGAGAAAATTCCATGGGCTTCAAAATAAATTTATTTCACCAATCATCATCAAGACCCTAAACACGGTAGCATATTAAAAAAAACATGAAAATGCATTACATGTAAAATTGTTAGATGATACTGTGATTTCAATTAATGTATATGTATGTGGCTGCACTAAACTATGGTATAAAATGCATTCCTAACTGTGGGTTATGTTCAAAACATTGAACGCTTCTGCCCAGCAGTAACTATGGACTTCCAACTTTAAAGAACAGTTTTGAATACTAACTTTAATTGCCCCATCTCTAGCACAAGTGTTGCTCAAGATTGGCCATGTGATAATAGTCCATTCTTTCCTTTTTTGTCTGACCCTGTACTGCTTAGATCCTCAGTTGCTGGCCACCTGCCTGCTATTTTCTGACAGTATATTTTGGGGGTATAATATAAAATGATACTGCTCCTTTGTTATCATACTTGGAACTTTTCTTCTCTTTTGAAGTGTTTATGTGTGCTTGATCTTATTTCTTCTTCTACTTTTTGGTAGAAATTTCTGGTGAAGCTATCATGGGATTTATTGTGAAGAAATTAATGGATAGCCAGGTGAAGGGGCTCATGCCCATAATCCCAGCACTTGGGAGGCTGAGAAAGGTGGATTGCCTGAGTTCACAGATTCAAGACCAGCCTGAACCAGAGCATGACCCTGTCTCTAAAAAATAGCCGGGTGTGGTGGCGAGTGCCTGTAGTCCCAGCTATTTGGGAAGCTGAGGCAAGAGGATCACTTGAACCCAAGAGTTTGGAGAGCTGAGGCAAGAGGATCACTTGACCCCAAGAGTTTGAGGTTGCTGCGAGCTAAGACACCACAGCACTCTACCAAGGGTGACCAAGTGAGATTCTGTCTCAGAAAAAATAAAAAAAGAAATAAATTTGTGTATAGATGCAAATGCTTTCATAGGTATAGACTCTTCCTATTTTTTTTTTTTATCATATTTGCACATTGCATTTCTTTTCTTTTTTTCTTTTTCTTTTCTTGAGTTTTTTTTATTTTTTCAAATAAATATGAGGGTACAATTTTTAGGTTACATTGTTCTCACTTCTCAGGTAATGTTCCATTTGTAGAAGAGCCTTCTCCCAGGGGCGAGTTATACACCTTCACAATGTGCACATTTGGTGAGATCTCGCCTCCTGCCCTCCTTCCTTCTGCCATATGACCGCCCCTGTGCACCCTCCTGCTTCCTTCTTTTTTTTTTTTTTCTTGATAAATAAAACCAAACTTTTATTTACACCAAAGAATTCCAACACTGGATCTTTCACATATGAAGGACAAAGTATTATATATACATACACAGCAAGGGGTGGCAGGGCTGTAACAAGAGAGTTTATAGTTTTCCCACAACTACAGGTCTACCATTTCAGTTTCACTGGAGATAGTGGCTCTGCTCCTACCTCTCAGATACATTTACAAGACTGAGGAGTAGGTCTTCTCACTGGATGGCATGTGAAGAAAAGAAGGTAGAAAGCTTAAAATGAAATTCAATGTGACCACATTTCCCATTAGCTCTTAGATTTGCTAGCATGAACCCTATACAGACAATGTTTGTTTCTTTTGCAAAAAAGTAGTTAAGTTATGCCCCTGCCTAAGATATCATTGAATCATGGATCTAATTCAATATTGTATTTGTCAATATAGTCATATAAATCTTCTGTCCCCAGAACCTTGGCTATCCTCACCAACTAGTATTAAAGAAAGACAAAAACCCATACAAGTATATTACACAATCGAATCAGCAATTAGTTGGGACTGAATTAACAGAAAAGGACTGTCACGCCTTTAGGTATGACTACCACTTGGTCGCAGTTTACACTTCAACTTTCTTTTTTTTTTTTTTTTAAGATGGAGTCTCACTCTGTTACCCAGGCTAAAGCGCCATGTGTCAGCCTAGCTCATAGCAATGTCAAACTCCTGGGTTCAAGTGATCTTCTTGCCTTAGCCTTGTAAGTAGCTGGGAATATAGGCTTTTGCCATGATACTCAGCTAATTTTTCTTTTTTCTTTTTTTTTGCAATTTTTGACTGAGACAGGGTTTGAACCCACAACTTCCGGTATATGGGGCTGGCGCCTTACTCCTTTGAGCCACAGGCACTGCCCGCAGCTAATTTTTTTATATTTAGTAGAAACAGGGTCTTGCTCTTGCTCATACTGGTCTGGAACTCCTGAGCTCACGGGATCTTCCTGCCTCAGCTTCCCAGAGTGTAGGATTACAGGTGTGAGCTACCTTGCCTGGCCATATACCTCAAATTTCTGTATGTGACAGAAATAGATTTCCACCTAAAATTCCCTAAATAATGCAATGTGACAGTGAGAAAACTACTTAATAACCTGGCTCCTTCTCCTTGAAATATCTCCCTGGTGAAGACTTTTTATTTCCCCCCCCTTAAAACCCAGGTGCAGATGTCACTTCTTTTGAGAAGCTCTCCTTGCACAGCCTATTCACTACTACTGCCCTTTCTTTCTTTCTTTCTTTTTTTTTTTTTGTAGAGACAGAGTTTTACTTTATCGCCCTCAGTAGAGTGCTGTGGCATCACACAGCTCACAGCAACCTCCAACTCCTGGGCTTAGGTGATTCTTTTGCCTCAGCTTCTCGAGTAGCTGGGACTACAGGCACCTGCCACAATGCCCAGCTATTTTTTTTGTTGTTGTTGCAATTTGGCCAGGGCCGGGTTTGAACCCACCACCCTCATTATATGGGGCGCCTTACTCACTGAGCCACAGGCGCTGCCCATACTACTGCCTTTTGTATTACTTTTTTTGTATTATTCTTTGGACTCATTAAACCAACATAATAGAGAAAACATTTCAAACTCTAATAAAAGCCCATGTTAGGAGATTCTAAGATAATGTTCTATTTCAAAAACCTGGATAACAGGGTGATGCCTGTGGCTCATGGAGTAGGGTGCCAACCCCATATACCAAGATGGCAGGTTCAAACCTGGCCTTGGCCGAACTACAAAACAGAAAAATAGCCAGGCGTTGTGGCGGGTGCCTGTAGTCCCAGCTACTTGGGAGGCTGAGGCAAGAGAATTGCCTAAGCCCAGGAGTTGGAGATTGCTGTGAGCTGTGTGACGCCACGGCACTCTACCAAAGGCTATAAAGTGAGACTCTATCTCTATAAAAATAAATAAATAAATAAAAAATCTGGATAACAGTTACATGGTTATTCATTTCAGTAATATTCTTTGAGGCTCGGTGCCTGTGGCTCAACGGGCTAAGGTGCCAGCCATGTACACCTGAGCTGGCGGGTTTGAATCCAGCCCGGGCCCGCCAAACAACAATGATGGCTGCAACCAAAAAATGGCCGGGTGTTGTGGCGGGCACCTGTAGTCCCAGCTACTTGGAAGGCAGAGGCAGAAGACTCGCTTGAACCCCGGAATTGGAGGTTGCTGTGAGCTGTGATGCCACGGCACTGTATCCAGGTGACAGCTTGAGGCTCTGTCTCAAAAAAAATAAAATAAAATAAATAAATAAATAAATAAATGTAAAAAAAGAAAAAATATTCTTTGCATGGTATATATATTTTATAAAACATTATATGAAAGAATATTATTGAAATATATATATTTTTTTAACAGTAAAACTAACAGTGCAAACTAAAAGTCTGATTTTGGCTTGGTGCCTGTAGCACAGTGGTTACAGTGCCAGTTATATACACCGAGGGTAGTGGGTTCCAACCTGGCCCAGGCCAGCTAAACAAATGCAACAAAAAAATAGCTGGGCGTTGTGGCAGGTGCGTGTAGTCCCAGCTACATGGGAGGCTGAGGCAGGAGAATTGCTTGGGCCCAGTAGTTTGAGGTTGCTGTGAGCTGTGATGCAACGGCACTCTACTGAGGGCAACAAAGTAAGACACTGTCTCAAAAAAATAAAAAAATAAATAAATAAATAAAAAGTTGATTTCAAAAGGCCAAATTGGTAGCTCCCAAAACACCAAACTGAGGATCAATGTCAGTTTGGCTGAACAAATGGTTCACTGAAAATTATTCTGCAACCTCAGAGAGATACTGAATTGAGAGGTTTTACGTGGGGGGGTCTAAGCATCTGTATTTTAGCAAGATCAACTTGGGTTTCTAATGAATAGGCAGGTCTAGCTATCAATGTATTACACAAGTAAATTCCTTAATGGGCACAACATGTATCACCTGATCATAATTGTCATGTCCATGGAAAAATGGCTCCTTCCGAAAGATCATACTTGCCAGCATACAACCCAAGCTCCACATATCCAAACTGTAATCATACATCTGCATGAAAGTAAAGAAAACTCACTGTTAACATACATGAATCTCCCCGCTTGTCACTTTATTTTATTTATTTATTTAGAAACAGAGTCTCACTTTTTAGCCATTGGTAGAGTGCCATGGCGCCATAGCTCATGACAACCTCAAACTCTTGGGCTTAAGTGATTCTCTTGCCTCAGCCTCCCACCACAACGCCTGGCTATTGTTTTATTTTTGACGTTGTCACTATTGTTCAGCAGGTCCAGGCCAGGTACGAACTCGCTAGCTCCAGTGTATGTGGCTGGCGCCATAACCACTGAGCACAGGCACCGAGCCCAATTTTTCTATTTTTTTGTTTTTTGAGACAGAGTTTCATTCTGTCGCCCTTAGTAGAGTGCTGTGGCATCACATGTCACAGCAACCTCCAACTCGGGCTTAAGTGATTCTCTTGCCTCAGCCTCCCCAGTAGCTGGGACTATGGGCATCTGCCACAACCAGCTATTTTTTGTTACAGTTGCCACTGCTGTTTTAGCTGGGTGGGGCCAGGTTTAAACCTGCCACCCTCGGTATATGGGGCTGGCACCCTACCCGCTGACCCACAGGTGCTGCCTTCTTTTTTCTTTTTTTATTGTTGGGGATTCATTGAGGGTACAAGAAACCATGTTACACTGGTTGCATTTGTTGGGTAAAGTCCCTCTTACAATCGTGTTTTGCCCCCAAAATGTGTGGCACACACCAAGACCCCAAGACCCCACCCCACTCGCTCCTTCCCTCTCTCTGCTCTTCCTTTCCCCACCCCTCCCTCATTCTTTCTCTCTCTGCTCTACTCTTCCCTCATCTTTTTTCTTTTTTATAAAAGAGAAAGCTATGGATATGCATAAATGGCCCACTTCAAAGCGAAAAAATGATTTTTTTTTGTAAATTATATGCAAAATAAACAGGATCAAAATTGCCCCTTTCTGCTCACCTGATAGTCTACAAGTAGCTCAGGACCT
This sequence comes from Arctocebus calabarensis, assembly GCA_963573935.1. Lineage (NCBI taxonomy): Eukaryota > Metazoa > Chordata > Mammalia > Primates > Lorisidae > Arctocebus > Arctocebus calabarensis. The sequence goes on along the minus strand of CAUYON010083664.1, from coordinate 9,874 downwards.
TTAAAGTATCGGGAAGCAACTCGGACATTATATTCTTGGCCAGGATGATAGAACTCAGCCAAACCCCAATCTATTAGCCGTAGCTGAAAGAAAAAGAGAATAAATCATGAGCAATTTCACCTTTCTCTAAACCAGCTACTCATATTCTATCATTTTCATACTCTTGACAAAAACACTAGTCATGTCACTCTCAACTGAATCACCTTTCACTGACTTTCACAGGCTTTATGAAAATCAAACTTACCTTGACATATAACTTTCTCCATGATCTAGTTCTTGAAAGAAATAAATCTCATTTGTTCTCCTACTAAACTGCTCACTTGACTAAAATGTTCCCACTATTCAACCTATACTATTAGTGAATTATCTCCTTATTTTCCAGGATATTTAAGTTAGCTTCTCAATTAAGTCATTTCTTTCCTTTTTAGGAGACAAAGCCTCAAGCTGTCACCCTGGATAGAGAGTGCTGTGGCATTACAGCTCACAGCAACCTCCAATTCCTGAGCTCAAGCAAATCTCCTGCCTCTGCCTCACAAGTAGCTGGGACTATAGGCGCCCGCCACAATGCCCAGCTATTTTTTGGTTGCAGCGGTCATTGATGTTTGGCGGGCCCAGGCTGGATTTGAACCCGCCAGCTCAGGTGTACGTGGCTGGCGCCTTAGCCCGTTGAGCCACAGGCGCCGAGCCTCACCATTGCTTTTTAATGGGTAATTGTACCTAAATATACCTTTATTTACAAAGCATTCATTACAAAATTTTTCAAAAATATGTACAGAATATTCTCTACATGTTGGTTATCAGTTTCTATACATACGTGAAGTCTCTTCTCTGTGTCACAGCAAAATACCTGTTGTTATACAAGGTTGTTAATTTTTTCCCCATGTATGGAGACTTTCGGAACACCCTGCATATTTAATAGCACTGACAACTCCATTATATGTTTCTTTTCTACTTTTCTTTTTCAGTATGGAATGTAAGCTCCTTCTGGGTAGGAAATGTTTTATTCACCTTTGTAATTTTCAGAATTCAACATAATGCCCACTATACAGGAGAAAATTGAGTAAGTATTTGCTGAGTGAATGAACCGAGTAACACAACAAAGCTTTTTACCAGAAAGTGTTCTAAAAGTAAAAAAAGAACTATTAGGGACAAGATACAACCTTATTTGACCACTATGCTAAAGGATGGCCATGATCTGAAGCGTGAGCAGTAGGTCCTAAGGAATAATTCACTACTCTGGCACCAAGTTTACTATTAACATTTCAAAACTAAATCACTGATTATTTCCTGCAAAACTAGCTTCACTTACAGTCTCCCCATTCTCAGGTTACCCTATTTACCCTATCATGCAGATTAAAACTTAAGACTCTTATTTCTCTCACAACCCACACATTTAATGTGTCAACAAATCCTGACAGTTCTACCATACTTTGACTATCATTACCTCTACTTCTGTTGCCCTGGTCTATAGACCACCACCACCTCCTGTTTCATTTATTGCAACAGCCCCTTCTCCCTAAACAGTCTCCTTGCTTTTACTCTTGCCTTCTATTTGACATTTGCACAATTCACTGTTAGAGGGATTCAGATTTCACCTGTTTTACTTGTTGTGCATCTGTAGTTTTATGTAATTTCATCACATGTACAGACTCATATAGCTTCTGCCACTAGATACAGAACTAACCTATCACCACACACATATCCCATGTGGTATCCTAGCCCCTGGGGACCCCCCTCTGCATTCTATATTTTTGTCATTTTGAGAATGTTATATAAATGCAATCATTAGCATTTCACTTTGAGACTACCTTTTTTTTTTTTTTTTTTTTTTTGAGACAGAGCCTCAAGCTGTCGCCCTGGGTAGAGTGCTGTGGCATCACAGCAACCTCCAACTCCTGGGCTCAAGCAAGTCTCCTGCCTCCACCTCCCGAGTAGCTGGGACTAAAGGCGCCCGCCACAACACCCGACCATTTTTTGGTTGCAGCCGTCATTGTTGTTTGATGGGCCCAGGCTGGATTCGAACCTGCCAGGTCAGTTGTATGTGGCTGGTGCCTTAGCTGCTTAAGCCACAGGCGCCGAGCCGAGACTGCTTTTTTTTCACTCAGCATGACATCTACCCAAGTTGTTGCATGCATCAATAGTTCTTTTTCTTTTTTTTTTTTGCAGCTTCTTTTTGGCCAGGGCTGGGTTTGAACCCGCCACCTCAGGTATATGGGCGGGCGCCCTACTCCTTTGAGCCACAGGTGCTGCCTAAGTTCTTTCTCTTTTTATGTGGACTTAGGTTTGTTTCTCTGGGATAAATGCCACTGCTGGACCATATGGTAAGCACAGGTTTAGCTTTTAAAGAAACCGACAAACTATACAATAAGAAATGTATGAGAGATCAAATTTCTTCACATCTTTGCCAACATTTGGGATTATCACTATATTTAAGCTATTCTAATAGACATGTAGAGAACTTTTAAAATTCAAGTGAGAACATGCTGATGCTCTGCTTAGACACTGCAACAGTTCTCCACCTTCAGAGAAAAGGCATCACAGTGACCTATAAAGTTTAATACGATTTGGCTCTTTTTGACACCCCCCCCACCCCCCCGGTTCACTCTGTCCCAGCTCTACCATTGCTGCTATTCCAACATGCCAGTCATATTCTTACTTCAGGGCTTTTGTGCTTGCTATTTCATGTGCTTGGGACATGTTTCTTCCTGAGACTGCTGGTTCCCTTCCAGTTATCTCTAAAATGTCACCTTTCTAATGAAACCTTCCTTTACAACACTTGTTTGTAACTGCAACAACCTCCACCATCCCCTATTCCTGATTTTTTTCCCTTTCACATCAATTTTAACTTTATACCACCAGCACCTCCTCCCAAAATGTAAGTTCCTTATAAATACTTTTGGTCTGTTTAGTTCACTCACATATTCTCTACGTACAGACCCTAGGAAAGTCTCTGTGATACAGAACATATTCTAAAAAAATCATATCCCAAAGACTATGACAGATAGTCATCATTCCAAAAGGTGAGCCTGGTCACCTTAAAAAACTAAAATGTGGCTATAACAGCTCTCATGTAAAAGCACTTGTAGACTTGTACGAGGCCTCATGACACCTCCTAATAAAAGCAGAATTTTATGAATATTTCATCCACTTCAAAACTGTGCTTATTTAATTCTCACAATTATCTAAGTGGGATACAGGGCAATTGTTACATTAGTTAATAAAAAATAGAAGCCAGGTTTCTTAGCTAAGAGGAATATTTTGCCCATGATACCAATCTGTTTCCTTCTTGATAGTATACATATCAGGAATATGATTAACAGTTTAAATATAATCATTTATTCATTCATTCACCAAATACTTCATAGGTAGTAGGGCCTTTGCAGATACTAGGGATGAAGTATTGAAGATGGGCTGTTAAATTCATTGTGTAAATAAATATAGCCTAACACTGTACCTTTCTGTGTTCATGATCAATCATGACATTATGGGGCTTCACATCTCTGTGCATTATTCCCATGCTGTGACAATAATCCAGGGCCTACGGGAGGAATAGGCAAGAAAAGAAAGAGTCAACTTGCACAACAGTATCTCTTAAAATTGTTGTCTTTTACTTTTTCCTTCTTTTCTAGCCTCATCACACCTTGGGAGTCAGGATTAACACAATCACTTTCTTAGATATTCTTCAGAGACTTATTCAGAATCCCACTGTCAAGCAAACGCAGGTCTCTAACTTTCCCAGTTCTTTTCTTAACATTGTTGTTTCAACATCCTTTCTGTACAAAAAGATCCAAAGTGTATACCAATCGTACCACTTCCAATTTCTCTCTTCTCTAAAGACTAGATTATTTTAGAGGCCCCTCAAAAAAAAAACCAAGAGAACAGGCTTGGGAAGCCAAGGTGGATCTCTTTTTTTTTGAGACAGAGCCTCAAGCTGTCACCCTGGATAGAGTGCGATGGCATCACAGCTCACAGCAATCTCCAATTCCTGGGCTCAAGCGAGTCTCCTGCCTCCGCCTCCCAAGTAGCTGGGACTATAGGCACCCGCCACAACGCCTGGCCATTTTTTTTGGTTGCAGCCGTCATTGTTGTTTGGTGAGCCCGGGCTGGATTCGAATCCACCACCACAGGTGTACGTGGCTAGTGCCTTAGCCTGTTGAGCCACAGGCGCCGAGCCAAGGTGGATCTCTTTTGCTCAAGAGTTTAAGACCAGCCTGAGCAAGAGCAAGACTCTGTCTTTACTAAAAATAGGGGGGGGGGGGAATAGCCAGGTGTTGTGGCAGGTACCTGTAGTCCTATTCTACTTGGGAGGCTGAGCCAAGAGGATCACTTAGACCCAGGAATCTGAGCTTTCTGTGAGCTAGGATGACACCATGACACTGTGGCCTGGGCAACAGAGTGAGATTCTGCCTCAAAACCACAACAAACAACCCCCCCCCCCATCCCATACAGGTTTGTATTACAAACCTTTTATTCAAAGAACAGTAATTCTTTAACAACTAATAAGAAGTTAGTAAAGGACAGTCCATGGGCCAAATCTGGCCTGCTGCCTCCTCTTGTGAAAAATGTTCTATTGGATCACAGCCACACCTATTTGTCTGCATTCTGTCTATAGACACATTCATGCTACAACAGCACAGTTGAACGGAGCGACAAATAATCTATGGTCCACAAAGCCTAAAATATCCACTGTTTGGCCCTTTAAAGAAGTTTGCCAATTCTCAATTTAGGTTATCAAATCCAATTTGAAAACTTTCCAACCTCAAACTAAAGGAAACTGAGTGGTATAACCTTTGGGTTTTCAGTCAACTGATGTTAACTGGCCAAATTCTTGTCCTTCTTCAAGGGCAACTTAGATTCCTACGGTTTCCAGGGCTAAGCAAGCACAACTACAACTTTCTGAAGCCCCACTTGCCCCAAGACTGCATGAGCTGATGGAAAGATCAAATATCTCTGCTGACAATCTCTTTAGGGTAACTTCTAAGGCTCACTCGCAGACTTTATGTCAACCTTTGTTTAGTAAGAAACCTTAGCTAACTCTTAGCAATTCTCTTATCTAGAAAGCTAATCTTGTGACTATCAGGAGCAAGATATTTGGTGACTGCACTTTAGAAATCAAAGTCCACTCTTAATCAGCAATCCCTAAGCAGGATCGACACAATCCTTAAGGACAATGACCCTTTGAGAGTGAGTTAAAATGTACTGTTTTACTTGAGGAATCTTAAGTGAAATAAGGTTCATTTAAAACTAGTTGTATTTGCAAGTTTTGACAATTTAAACTGTTGTAAGGACACAACAGAGATAACAAATATATTGTCCTGGCCTATTTTCCAAACACCCTTTTCAAAGCATTCTAAATTATACTCCTACTAGACTCTATTCATAACCCTTCCATTTGCATGGAAGAGTTCTGTTACTATTAATTATTAAAAACGTATATAGAGGCTCTTCTTTCAATAAACTTTACAAAGTTAACTCACTGGCTTTTCTATCATAAATTGGACTACTTAACAAAGGGAAGACCAATTTAAGATATTTAGTATTCAAGGTTCTCTTACCTTCAAAATCTCATACATGTAAAATCGAATATCATAGTCTGTTAACGTCTGGTACAACTGCTGTTAAAGACAAATACAACATTTGAGCCATGCAATAATGCTGACAGGATGGCAACTTTTTATCCTCACTCATACTAATTTAAACCAAGATTTGGCTCATTCACTATTGTTCCAAGATCTGTTTGCTCACTGCCCTGTTTCTCCAATATTACCTTAACTTTAAAGAGACACTTTGGGTCTTCAACTCTACATGTTAAAATGAAGAATGACTTAAACTCATATTGCTAGTTATTATCCACTGTTGGGAATATAACTATATATATATACACATAAATACACAATGTGCACTGATACATTACAATTTAATTTACCTCCAGGCATTCTGGCAAATACATGGTATCTCCTTAGTGGGGAACTAACCCATCTTTAGCTTATATAGTTGGCCCTACATGTCCCCAGAGGTTTTACGCAGATGTTAAACCTACTGAGTCAATTTAACAGAGCTATTCCTGATCCAATTTGAAAGTAAATTCTTAACTATTATGTATAATTTCCAGTTTTCAACAAGTTGTAGAATTTTTTTTATATGTACCTTTAAATGGCTAGCAATGTCCTCTGACAAAGTTTTTCTTGAAGTTACTATTCTGATTCTAAAACAGCTTCTCTTTCTTTTCCCCTCCTTCTCAGCAAAGAATTCACCCATTTATTGCTATATAACATTCCTGATACTGGACTGCTACAAAGGCAAATTAGTATCTTTAGAAGCTGTACTCCAAGAGAGTGCCTACATTCTTCTGTTCAACTAGAATTGAGAAGTGTCTGAGATGGGCTGAGATATTCAGCGCTATCTTTTATAGAGGTTTGTGTTACAGCAGTATTTGACATCATCCTTCTCTATCCCCTCCTTTTAAGATACCACCCAGAGTTTTTGAGAAAGCTAAGAAGCAAGCAGTCCCTACCTATCCTTTATATATACAATACATTCCTTCTTGGGCAATATTGTTTAAAGTAAATTGCCATGTAAGGCCAGATTCTGAGTAAGCATGTGTTATTGCCTTCATTAGGTTGAACATAACCAGAAAGTGTCCAATGAATGGTACTGGTGGTGAGAAATAAATGTATTGGTCATTAAAAAAACACTGAACAAATAAAAAGGCAAAATACCAAGAAGCAGAAAGTGGGCAATGCTTATAGTTATTCTATCTTAAAATTTAGCACTATAAAGATGAAAAGCTCTTTTAAAACAAGCTAAAAACAAGCTCTTCTACTGGTATCAACCCTCTAAGGCTTTCTATGTGGTCTAAAAACCCACCAGCTTGAAATGGTTGGTTATATATTATACCTTGAAGTCTGTGTTGTTTACGTGTTCAAAAACCAAGGCAGGGGTTCGTGACTAGGGGAAAAGAAAAAAACAACAAAAACACACATTAGCAATAGCCCTGGCAGCTATAGTGGGCACAATGTTTGTGGATGCTGCGTGGTGGATTTGGTAGTCCTCGCCTCAGTAGTAGGAAACCCGCTAAAGCTATATAAGCCCTCCCCACTCTGATCATCACCACACTTAGGTCTTTTTTGGGATGGATTTCAAACAGAAGACATGGAGCTGAAGTCTCACCAGGCTCTAGGCAGCCCGACAATGCGCCCATCGCCCATCGGCATCGGACCTGAGTTTGCAAAATGGATTAACACATTTCAGTTTCCAGTGCTACCAGTCTCTTAGCCTAGAAGAATAAGAAATAGTCTGTGGGTGGAGGTCTCTTTGAAAGAAAGGCCTAAGCTAGTTAAATGGTATATCTGATTAAGCACTTTTCAAGCAGGATTTAATGATGAGGGTGGGAGGAGGGAATAGAAAGGGCCAGTTGTGCTCCTGGTAAAACACCACCTAGCCCTGGTGGGGTTTGCTAACACCTACTATACTCACCACAGGGTCTTTTACAATGTCTGCCAATGTGATGATATTGGGACCTCCTCTCAAATTCTCCAAAATCTTTATTTCACGCTTAATTTTCTTCTTTTTTACTGGCTGAAAAGGTAAAAGTACATCAGAAAAAACAAATTATTTCAGAGTATTTCAACAAGTAGTGTAATATATAAATGGCTTACTTATGAGTTCCCTGAAGGAAATGTGTCAGACTCGTCCCTAACTCTTTCTCCTAGCACTGTACCAGAAATTGCAGGTAATTACAAAGGTTGAATTGAAAGAAAAAAAGATTTCCATTCCAAAGACCAGATCTCTGCAGAATTAGCATTTAATTTCAACCATCGCTCTCAGTATGTCAACATTTCAAAACCTTATAAACAATTTAAATAGTAATTTTAAGGTTTATCTTGAAAAACCATTAACAATTCAGATGAAAAACGACCCATTGGCTTGATACCTGTCGCCAGCCACATACACCAAGGCAGGCAGGTTCAAACCTGCCCGGGCCGGCTAAACAATGACAACCGCAACAAAAAATAAAGCTGGGCATTTTTTCCCAGCTACTTGGGAGGCTGAGGCAAGAGAATCGCTTAAGTCCAAATGTTTGAGGTTGCTGTGAGCTATGATGCCACAGCACTCTACCCAGGGTGACGGCTTGAGAGTCTGTCTCAAAAAAACAAAACAAAACAAAATGATCCCTTTTCATACTTTCTCTAAGTCTATGCATACTCTACAGAGGTAAAGGAGATCAGGGCCATTGTCAAGGATCACCAAAGCACTTTTTGCAGCATAACCTTTATAGGTAAAGTGTGGGCCTTCGAGTCAAATTCTATCTTCATTAACTGCTAGCTGTGTGCCCATAGCAAATCACATAACCTATCTAAACCTTTGTCATGTGCGAAATGAGTAACAATAGTATCCATTTTGTAAGCCTATGGCAAGAATCAAGTGAGGTATCTGAAAAGTCCTTCAGAATATGGCTGGAGGATAACACAGATAGTAACATCTATCTATCCTTATAATCAGTACTCTCATAAATGAATCTCTCTGTTTTAAAAAGACTATTCTGCAGAGTACCTAGAGTATATTGTTCATATTTCTTTTTCCTCACCACAGCTGTTCTAGTACAGAAATCCACATTTTTCTGTGGAGGGCCTTGGTCTAATGCCTTCACAAAGCCTTTCTTCTGAAAAGTCTAAAATAGTGCTGGTCCCAAAGAAATATATAATTAATTGAAGCCACATGTGTAAATTTTTTTTTTTTTTTTGCAATAGAGGCTCACTGTCCAGGCTGGAGTGCCATGGTGTCAGCTTAGCTCACAGTGACCTGTAACTCCTGAGTTCAAGCCATCCTCCTGCCTAAGCCAGCTATGAGTACAGGCACTTACCATAACACCCAACTAATTTTTTCTTGTTTTTAGCAGAGACAGGGTCTTCTTCTTGCTTAGGCTGGCCCTGAACTCCTAAGCTCGAGGGATCCTCCTGCTTCAGGCTCCCAGAGCACTAGGATTTTAGGCATGAGCCATCATGCCCAGCCAACTTGTGTAATTTTAAATGTTCTAGCAGGCATATCAAAAAAGTAAAAAAAAGACAAAATAAATTGTTTTGTTTGTTTGTTTCCTTTTTGAGGCAGAGTTTTGCTCTGTATCCAGCGCTAGAATACAGTGGCACAATCATAGCTCACAGTAATCTCAAACTCCTGGGCTCAAGCAATCCTTCTGGGTGAGCTTCCTAGGTAAGGCAGGACTACAGGCACAGGCCATTATACCCAGTTAATTTTTAAATTTTTTGTAGAGATATAATCTCACTATATTGCCCAGACTGGTTCCCAGCTCCTGGCCTTAAGAGATTCTCCTGTCTTGGTCTTGCAAAGTGCTAAGATTACAGGCATAAGCCACAGCCAGCTCAAAATTAAATTTAATGACGTATTTTATTTATCCAAAATCTTATCATTTCAACATATACATCAATATAAAAAAGACTCAATGATTTATTTTATACCCTTTTTTAGTATTAAACCTTTGAAACCTAGTGTCTTTTACCTTCACAGAATATCATAATTCAGTCCAGCCACATTTTTTTCTTTTTAATTCTCTTTTGTTGTTGTTGTTGAGACAGAGTCCCATCCTAGCAACCTCAGACTCAGGCTGTGGGTATCCTGTTGCCCCAGCCTCTGGAAGCTGCTGGAATTATAGGCACTCACCATGGCTTCCTATTAGTATTTTTTTTTTTTGGAGAAAGAGCCGCAAGCTGTCACACTGGATAGAGTGCAGTGGCATCACAGCTCACAGCAACCTCCAATTCCTGGGCTCAAGCGATTCTCCTGCCTCTGCCTCCCAAGCAGCTGGGTCTACAGGCGCCCGCCACAACGCCTGGCTATTTTTTGGTTACAGCCATCA